>OX461808.1:103003146-103183349 GCA_949802685.1 Dicyrtomina minuta | reverse complement strand
TCTCACCCTGATCTTCCACGCTTTGGGTTTCCCCTTAAAAAAACTTACATTTTGAAACGCCTATAAAAGTTGTTTCGCGAATACTGTGGGTATTTAATACCTTACACTGCGAACCAGTACCTGGCAAAGCCCGTCTTTTCATAAACACCGCACCACTACTTATATATGTATTCATTCATTTTGCTAAAACAGCGAATATCAAAAACTAATAATAATAATAATTTTTTTAAATTGCGTGCTGCCATGTAATACTGTTGACTGTGTTAAATAGACCCGCGTATTATTCAAACTGAGACCTCGCAGACCCGAGTACTATTACAGACCCGTGCATTATTGTAGAATATACAGTACCTACTGCGTATATTCGCTATCTTCCTTATACCGCGACAATTAATCTTACTATACTACCCTTATAATTAACAAGTCAGTATTTTTCTATATTTATAAAAAAAATGTATAAGAAAAGAAAAAAAGAAGGCAGAAAACTGCACATTATTATATAGTTACGAGGGTAATAAGATAATGCTAAAATTTATGTAATTATTTCGAGCATGGTAGGAAAAAACTGACCATACGCATTGATTTCGTGGGTGGTAGTAAAATACTATCTAAGTATACGCCATAATTATGAGGATAGTAGGAAAATGCAGACTATACGTATTAATTACAGCGGTAGTAGAAAAATACCGGTTGTAGGATTATTCTTACCCGGACGAATACGAATACGAATGATGTTGACTAGGGAGTGCCTATATAGTACATACGTGAGACTAACGCCTTTTAATGTTAATGTCAGAACAAGGTCTGACAGAACAGGTGAGAGCCTCAAAGATAGCACAGCACACCATGAAGGAGGAAGGAAAGTTGCATTATAGGATAGAAGTAGAGGGTAGTATGTGGAGAGGGACGAAAGGGAACGCACGCATCAACAGCAAGAGTAGCCGGACGCGGCCGGATTGGAAGTCAAATGCTGGGGAACCATACTACAGGGAAGAAAGACGTTTTCTACTTTGACGTTTCCTACCCGGATTATTCCTACCCACACTTTTCGTACCCGGACTTTTCCTTCCCACGACCTAACCTAGGACTTTTCCTACCCATGTAAAAAAACAAAACTATACATCGCGCAGATATGCCTACAGCTTTTGTATTGTATTATAACCTTGAGTTATTTTAAATATTATAGACTTGCTAGTAAAATAATGTTTTTTTTACTTTATTACCGCAGCAATTGCTAATAAAGCTAAAAATGAATATTTGCGACTTCGTTAAATGCTACCTAATTTGAACAGATTTCACTGCATAAAATTCAGCTACCTTTGGCATTATAGTTAATCGAACCAACTCTATTTTTGTAGCTTTATCATTTGAGAAAAACGTTTTTAGTTTTTAAATCGCATGCAAACGAACGCGTGCTTGGATCTACACTTACAGGGAATTTATTTATTTTAGTATATATTGGGAACACAACTTTATTATGTTCCTTATACTGTATTTTTTTGTCTATTATCAATTCATGCAGTTTAGGTATATGTAATACTTTTAAATGTTGTCTTACACCATCTGTTTCAGTTTTAATATTGGGGAAAGTTTACGTGAATTAGCTAATTAGTTATAGATTATCGTCGTCAATATTTATGAAAACTTATTTAAAATTAGGTACTCACTCATTATAATAAGTAATAATTTGATGAACTCGTTTGAAACTGCCGTGTTATTATGATACACTCATGACTATACTTGTTTTTTATATCTACATTAGTCATGAGCATGGGTAGGAAATCACCTAGGTGTGGTCGTGGGTAGCAAAAGTCCGGGTAGGAAAAGCCCACGTAGGAAAAATCCGGGCGGTAGGAATATAACCAAAAATACCAGCTATACACAATAACTGCAGGGGTGGTAAATAAATACGACAATACGCATTAATTTTGTTTTGGGGTAATATGAAAATACTAGCTGAGTATACACAATAATTACGGGGTTAGCAGGAAAATACTGTCCATACGCATTCATTCTGCCGGTGGTTGGAAAACGCCGACTATACGTATTAATCACAGGGGTAATAGGAAAATTCCGACTATATGCTTTAATTACTGAAGTGGTAGCAAAATGCCGACTATACGTATTAGTTGCAGAGATAGTAGGAAAGTACCAGCTATACGCAATAATTACAGGGGTAGTAGGAGGATACTGAATACTGAGCATACGTATTAATTACGCGGGTAGTAGAGTTTGAGTTTGAGTTTGAGTGAACTTTATTCAAATGTCAGATTCATTCAATACAAATAGTAGGAAAATACATCCCATATATATGACATAATTACGGGGAAAGTAGGAGTTTATCTACTATGCGTAGTATTATTTTGCATAGTAGGAAAATACATGCAATTAGCGTTTATAATGGGTTTAGTAGGATAATATTAGCAATAAATAGTATTTGTATTGATAGTAGGATTTTAGGCTAGGAAGCTTTAGGTTTCATTTTAAATAATAATTATTATCATTCTGATTATCATGTATCAGTTTTGGGAGGAAAAGATAAAATAAAATTGAAAAGTACAAAGTTTGGAGGGTGTAGGAAAGTTATGAAAAGTCCGGAGGAATTTTGAAGAATGGTAGGAAAATTGTTTTTGTTTTGAAGACCCGCCAGTGGGTTAGGAGAATCGAGAAAGTAGTAGGAGCAGAACGGCAACATAGCAGAGTAGTAGGAGTGATAGGAGAATGATAGGGAATTACATTTGCCCCAAACAAAAACCAGCCGTTTAAATCACATTAGCATTCAAACTTACCTCCATCTCCAGGTACGTACGTGGTAGGCAAGGTTAACGTCGTTTAGGGGCCAGACACTAATGACATCATTCAAATTGAGGATGGGTAAATTAAACCAAGACGCTCCACAAAAAAATTACCATTTACACATTGCTTTGAAGGGTAATTAAACCTGAAGTGCGGGTGACTAAATTTTTTTAAAACTTTATGAAGTCGTCATTTGTGTTCGACCCTCAATCTTTCTCTTTTATTTATTATTTTCTATGACTTTACACCTGGAAATATAGAAATATTTAAACAGTTACCCTTTGCATAGGATCTTACTAATATGCATACGGGTATCGTCCATAAATAACTTTATTAAAATACTGCTATTTGAGAAATACATTTTGTCATTAGCTCAAGAATTAAGTAAACGGATATCTTTAACATGCAATCTTACTAGTATGCATATGGGGATCGTATGCAAATGGCGTTATTAAAAAATTACCATTTTATTAAAAAATTACCATTTTAGAGGTCCCCTCTGTCATTAGCTCAAGAATTTAGTAAACGGATATTTTTAACTTGCGATCTTGCTAGTATGCATATGGGGATCGTCCGTAAATGACGCTATCCATACACTACCGTTTTACAGATCCCCTTTGTCATTATTGAAAGAATTAAGTAAGCAGATATCTTTAACATACGATCTTACTAGTGTGCATACAGGGATCGTCAGTAAATGACGTTATTTAAACATTACCATTTTAGAGGTCCCCTTTGTCATTAGTTCAGGAAATTAGTAAACGGATATTTTTAACATGGAATGTTACTAGTATGCATACCGTATCGTCCATAACTGACAGTATTTAAATATTACCATTTTAAGGAGCCCCTCTGTCATTAGGTCATGAATTAGGTAAACGGAAATGCTTAACATGAGAGCTATTTATAAGCTTGGCTTAGAATGAATGTATACAAAAAAGGGTGTCCAGACGCCTTCCTATTCAAATTCACATACATACTTGCCTCTGAACCAGACTGAACCTAGGTAAATAATACATATACGCCATACGTTAACTGTATGTGCCACACTGCATTTCGTTTATTTAATTACCATACGGGAAGGAATCCCAGAAGTGTTTACAAATGATAGCATCGCCTTCGTAAATTATCTGTCATACCTACTCCACTTATGGTAAAAATAATGCAGATAGGGATTTTTTGTTAAGGCTGACTTTTGTAAATGCTCCATGAACTATTGTTGTACCTAAGCTATGTCAAGTAAATTATTCTTTCGAGACCAATGCACCGACCAGAAATGGCATTAACATTAATTAAACGGCTTAGGGGTTCGGCATAAATGTCACCTAAATTAGGCCTGAGAATTGAGAATGCACAAACCCACTTAGAATGAGAAAGAGTAAAAAAGTGTTTTTATTTTACATATTTATTTTATTTTATATATTTAAATTTTATTTTATATATTTAAATTTTATTTTATTGAGATGAGCTTTAATATCTTAACTTCTAAATTTGTATCCCAATCATTTTCGTCGGCACTTTTCGAACCTGCACTCCTACTACCTTGTCTTGTACTTGTGCTGCTGTCACAAAGACTACATAAATTAGTAAACTCACAGTGCCCAATCATACCGGAATCGCTCCTGCTGCTCCCACCTAGTACGGAGCCACTTTTTAACGGCTGGTATGTTTATGTGCTAATGGTACCGAGCCAACTTATAACAGGACTACTCGTAACCCGTCGAGTCTTATCATGAACACTCGTACCTAGCTCACTATTACAAGAGCTATTCGTAAGTAAAAAAGCTCGTACCTAGCCCGTTTTTAACAAAGATAACTGCTTAGGGTTTTGTTAGGACTTTGTTAGCCTAACTACAAAAAAATTTTGATTCTAGTGATAAAGCCAACTTGCTGTAAGCTCAGCATCTACTTCGGGCCCACGGTGGACAAATCCGGCTCTTCGCGCCGGATTTTTAGATGCTGAGCTTTAGCTGCATCTTATTCATGAAATGGTTATGTCCGTCCGTCTGTGTGTCTGTCCGTCTGTCCCCCTTTTCTTTGGTTCACGCCACAGGTCGTAATTTTAAACTAACAATATTCTAACAACTTCTAAAAAATCACAAATGCGATTTAGATGTGCTGTATAGTTTTTGGGAACAATCTATCTCGTAACTTGAATGAACACCATTTATAATACTCTTTTATCCTTAAAACATCTCTTAGAATTTTGCTGGTTTTGACAATTAAAACTTTGACAGGTTTATCTAAAGGTTTATTTAAAGAGTAGTAAATTCAGCCACATGTTACAGCTTTGTGTGTTACAAAGAACAAACATAAAAATCAGTAAAGCATACAGACGTGTTATGTGACGTGTTAGAGACGATGTTAGCGCATTTTATCACTGTATATGTATCCTAAATTAGCGACCCACTATTATATGTGTTGCAATGTTGCATAAAGGAGTTTAAAAAGATACACAGCAGTTTTGGAGTTTAGGTAGTTTATTCTAATTTAAACGTTTATCTGCCATATATCTATATATTGTTACGTTTTTATGGTTATGTGCCATGTTCGTATGGTAAATAAAAGAATAAGTAGTATAGGATTAGGTAGGTAGTGTAAAACTTCAATTTATTTTCAGAGAAATATATGTGAGATGCGTAGGGATCAATAGCTAGTAAGATATTAATTTTACATTTCGTTTTACTGGACTGGAACTGGACTGACTACAATGACTCAGCACATTAAGATGTTTGTTAGTTATTTTACAAATATCACTAACTAAAACACTTCGGTTGCTATCCCAACCTCAGTCCTCTTGGGCCTGGCGACATTTGAGAGTCACGGTTTGACGTCCAACACAGTACGTAGTACGACATTTCCCCAAACGACACTTGGTCCAACGACAACTGGTAAACGACAGTACGTCCAAAAAAGTTTACGTCCACGTCAATACGTCCATAGACATTTCGATGTGCGAAAAATCGCAGGATGACAATCAGTCCAAAACAATTACGTCCAATACGATTATTTCAATATGATGATGAGGGACAGGGACAATATCAAAAACCACAACATAAAATTGTGTTCGTTTTATTTATTTATTGCGAAATGATAAAACTTACTCAAAATGGTTAATATAAGAGCAAAGGCGAAGTTGTACCAGTAATAAATAATAAAACTTATTTAATAATATTAATAATAATCGAGATATTAGGATTAAAATATATATGCAAAATATATAAAAAAATATAAATTAAAATACGTGTCGATCAAATTAAGAGTTAAACATTATCATCAAATTGATTAATTATTTACATACAGATGGAGAAAATAAATTCGTACAATAATATTAAAATTAAACAAATATCAATTACTGTCAAGTACACCTTATTATAATTAAAACATAATAAAACAAATAACACATTCAGATAGTATTATAAAAATCCAAAAACTAAAATGGAAATCCAAAAGTTAAATTATACTTATATTCTAATTTTCTATATTTGCTATTTTTAATTTGAGAAATTGAACTGGAAAACACTTACACAACACGGTACAACACTACAATTTATGAAAGTTACTACTTAGACTTGGACGACAAGGAACGACTGAAAAGAGTGAAAAACTTTCGTTCATCGTTAAGTATGCAATTTTAATATTATTGAAAATGATTAGGATGCATAATTATTATTATGCAAATCTCATGAGCTACCTGCATGACTGCAAGTGCAAGGCAGCAACTCCCTACTTACCCGTTTATGATAGCTGAAATGTATGGTTCTATATTAGGATATAATTGCAACTTGTATATTAAAAAATTATTACAGTATATTTATATTCAGTACTAGTCAGGAATTGCTGGGTTTAATAAGTATACTCACCAATATACTGAAATTATTAATTTGTTTAATTATCGTATTGGGTGTAATTGTTTTGGACTGATTGTCATTCTGCGATTTGTCGCACATCGAAATGTCTATGGACGTATTGAAGTGGACGTAAAATTTTTTGGACGTACTGTCGTTTACCAGTTGTCGTTGGACCAAGTGTCGTTTGGGGAAATGTCGTACTACTTACTGTGTTGGACTGCATGTAGCGACCCCCAAATGTCGTAGAATCCTAGGGTGCGATGGCGCGCTATCCGGATGATGCAAAAAGCCGTCAAGTTAAAAATTGCTATTTTACGTCTTCAGGCGGCCTATGTCTTTACTTTTCACATGTAGGGTATTCGGGAATTTTATCTTGACTGTGAAGTTCAGAAGGGTGAGGGTCACATGATGACGAGGTAGGAAGCTGACGTTGGACCGTATTGCAGTATATGAGGTCACTGTCCGTCGGGTTTTCGTTGTGCGGGGCAGGCAGACCAAGGTGGAACACTCGCTTGGCATAGAGTGATCCGGTTTTACGCCCCGCTCCTCCAACAGAAAAATCTCCGCTCTCCTTTTCAGTGGTTCCATAAAGAATTCAGCCACAGCCAAATCTTCTGGGTATCACAATTCGGATCGAAGAAATGAGGAGGGGTGCGAAAACACAGAAAAACAGGGATGCGAATGTCCGTCGCGTTCCTTCCCCGTCATACTCACAGCCAAGCGAGTTCCCTGTTAATCCCCACCCCCTCAGTTTTCAATACGAGAAAACCATCGGTGCTTTTTCATCTCCAGGAGATCCCAGAAGACGTAGCGAGCCATAGCGGCTGAGGCTTAATTTTTTTCTGGACCTGGGATTTGAAGGTGTCGGAGAGTTTGTGTTCCCTGGTGGAGGTGCGGGAACCGAATTAAAACCGGATACAAAAAATCCTCCAACCGGCTAACCGTCAACTTCCCCGCAACAATCTCAACTCCTTCCCCCCCCCCTCTCAGCCTCAACCTCCCGGATCTCTGCCGTGCGAAGCAAGGAAAACTGAAGTTTTGAAAATCGCAAGATGTGGCCGACCAAGAACGAAAACGACAATTATTGCCTAAGGATTACACCTACAGGATAAGAAAATTAGCACACACCCCACCCCCCATTTCCGAATATGAAGGCCGAAAGCTTCACATCTCCTGGGCTGGGTGGCAGTGGTGCTGCTGAATAGGATAAGAATTTGGTGCTAATCTCCGGAATTCAAGTTTTTCGTCAAGGTCTAAGTTCATTTTTCTTTTAACCAGTTTCGTTTTCTTCTTCCCACCATGAGGGCATGGTGTCTGTTGAGCAAGGAGGTGTCATGTTAGGAGTACAGCGGTTGTGATTGCAACCACCCTTCAATAATAATTTTATTATTAAAATTATTGTTTGTTTATTGTGCCGAGTCATTCCAATCGGTCCAGTTTCAGTCATGTAAAACCTAATGTAAATCAGAATTAAACTACCTACTAACTGGCTAACAACTTACAATAATTACTCCAGAAAATAAAATAAAAGTTTGATTCTCACCTACCTAATTCTGCTCCTATCATTTATTTATAATCATAAAAGATAATTATAAACTTCTATCAATATATAGGTAAACTGATTAGACTGTTGATGTCCAATCAACAGTCTTTCAGTCTTTATTTTTCTTTTTAGATGCTGAGGTTTAGCTGCATTTAATGAAATGGTCAAGTCCGTCCGTCCGTCTGTCTGTCTGTCTATTGGTCCGACGCTACCGGTCAAACCAATAAAGCGATTGTCTTCAAACAACTTTTATGTTATTACAAATGCGACCGGGCAGATATGTTGTTTTTTTACTTTGGTCAGACTGCCCATTTCTTCACAATTAACAGTTAACTGGACCCATGTCCAAACTCAGAAAAGTAAGCTTTTCAAAAACGGATAGGTAAGTGTGAAAAATAGAAAATGCAAGTACATACCACGTAATTTTAAAGTTCTGCGCGGCGAATACAAGTATATCTCATAGTACAGACCCCATCAATCTAAGCTACAGTTTTCAATGGTCTGTCGTCTGCTACGTCAGACACGCTGGGAATAGGGTATATATAGATATTCAGGGATCGTCCATAATGACGTCCTTCAAATATCAAAGTTTAGTGTTATAGATAATCAGTACATAAGTATACTTATTCAGGGGTCGTACATAATGACATCCTACAAATATCAAAGTTTAAACTTATACATATTCAGAATATAGGTTATACGTATTCAGGGATCGTCTATAATGACGTCCCACAAATATCGAAGTTTAATGTTATAGATATTCAGTATATACGTTATAAATATTCAGGGATCGTCCATAATGACAATGACGTTCTTCAAATTTTAAAGTTTAATGTTATAGATATTCAGTATATGGGTTATATATATTCAGGGATCGTTTTTAATGACGTCCTTCAAATATCATAGTTTTAAGTTCCTTCTTTACAACTTTAAATTTGTTTTAAAAATATTTTAACAGCACGTTATGAAAATAAATATACAGGTGAGAGATATTCAGGGATCGTCCATAAATACCGTACTTAAAATATTATGGTTTCAAGTACCCCCATTTAAAACTTTAAATTTTATTAAAAACATTTTACCTTCATGTCATGAACATAAATATACACATGATAGATGTTCAGGGATCGTTCATGATTGACGTCCTTTAAATATCATTTTAATTACCTCTATTTCCAAATTTATTATTTTTTCAACTACATGCCACGTACTTTCATGTATGGCTTATTGATGGTAGGAGAGCCTCCAGAAATGACGTCATTTGTAAAATGGTGCAATGTATAAAAATGTTTCAGCTATATTTAACTACATGCTACGCACATTCGTTTATGGCTTATTGAAGGAAAGGGAGCTTCCATAAATCTTATATTATCTTTTAGCGTAACTTAAATTGTCTTGCGCTTTTGTTGAAGCTCAGGATCTACTTCGGGCCCGTCCCCGGTCGACAAATCCGGCGCGAAGCGCCGGATTTTTTTTTGGTTGGACTTCTGGTTGGTGCTAGGGATACTATTACAGGCTACTTTGAATCATTTCGTAAAGACCTGCGCCTTCCTTCAAAAATGATTGAAGAAATAGTAGTTGCTACAATTCGTCGAATTGCCCATAATCATTTATATATTATAAATTTATTTAATAGTGAATAATATAATGTCCTTAAAAAATCCTTTATTTTTCAACAATCTTAATTATCTTGTGTGAATGATATGTTTTGTTAATACTGTGTCTTAACTGCAAGCGCAATAATATCGCCAGTTGTAAATAAACATTTACTTTCTACTTTTTTAACAGCGAAACTAGTTACAACTTAAAAACAAGGGTAGATCCGAGTAATTGTGATAGAACCGGTAGTTGCGATCGATTAGGTTTTAACAAGAAAACATTAACGCTGGTAATTGACATAATTTCGTGAAAGAACTAACCCTATTCTTCGATGCAAGGAATTCCTATTTTACCTGTATTCTTCGATGCAAGGAATTCCTATTCTGCCTGTGGTAATGTTTTCCTGATAAGAACTGAGTAATCACAAGTAAGTACACTCCCTATCATAATTACCCGCCTCTGCCCTACGTGATAAATTTGCTTATAATATTCTAAGCGCGAGGAAAACATTATAACCGAGTTTGCACAAGACAGGAATTTCTTTCATTGAAGAATAGGGTTCGGCCTTGGATGCAAGATGTACATATATTTTATATGACAATTATCAGTACTGATATTTTCCTGAACGATCACAATTACCCGCTGATCGCAATTGTCTACACCTACCCTAAGTTAAATTAATGAACAAAAAGGAATATCAGTTGAATGTTGAATTCCAATCGGATGAGATCCAATTAAGTACTTCTTTACTCATAGAGCTGTCTCGGACCTGCCTAGTGATGTGAAACGTGAAGTGAAACGAGTGAATGAATTTAAAAATAAACTTGACAAGTTTAAGGGATGGAACTTTTAGTCGAGTCTCAGGTTGTAGGACATTTTTCTCCCGGAAATTTTCCTCCCGGACATTTCCCCCCCCCCGGACATTTTCCCCCCAGGACATTATCCTCCCGGACAATTTCCTCCCAAAGCGTACCGAGGACATTTTCCTCCCAGTATCAAAATCACACCACTAAAAGAACGGATGTTACAGCAATTGTTTTTTTCCAGAAAATTTAGAAATTTGAAGAGTTTCCGAAAAATGCATTTAAAAAAATATTATCTAACTAAAAAAATAAATTATTTCTTCTCCCAGTTGTACAAAATATATATTACTTAAATATTTATTAATCGAGGGCAATGAATGTAAGATAAGTATTATATACCTACTATGTAAGGATATATATTTGCGCTTTAGATACGAATATCCCTCGAACTCTAACTTTTTTCCACCTCTGGAAGTTTTTATTATTTCTAGAGCCTTTTTAATGATAACTTTAACCACAGATTCAACTTATCACAAAATATTATCTAAAAATGCTATTTATCTTGCGAATTGCTGGGTGAGGACTAATAAAATAATATTTTGATGAAATTGCTTAGCGTTATTTACCTTCAAACCTTTGGCAGAAATACGGTAAATTAATGTAATGTAAGCAAATTATTTCATATTAGTGCATTGTTAAAGCATAGATTACATTTTGAATTATTATTTTTTAAGGTATACGACTAAACGATCTTCAGCTTAAGAGATTTCGAATAATATTAAAAGCGACTACGAATACATACTGATAGATTTTGTAGTTGGATACACTCGTTTGTTTTGATCGTTGAAGTGATTTTGATACTGGGAGGAAAATGTCCTGGGTTACGAGTTGGGAGGAAACTGTCCGGGAGGAAATTGTCCGGGGGGGAAAATGTCAGGGAGGAAAGTGTCCGGGAGGAAAATGTCCGTTTACCGAGTCTCATCTCCCTTAGTCTCTCAGTGAATATAGTTTTTAGATGCTGAGCAAGCATCTATTGAAATGGTCATGTCCGTCTGTCTGTCTGTCAATGCCGGGTCTGTCTGTTGGTCATGCTCTACAGGTCACAATTCTTAACTAATTTCCTTCGAACAATTTTTAAATAACAAAAAAAAAGCGAGCGCAAAGTGCCCTATTGTTTTTTAGGTCGATCGGATCAGCCACTTTTTTACAATTAACGGTTATACCAACTTTTTTAGCGATTTTGAGCTTTTAGCTTTTTGAGAAAAACGGAAGTCGGTACTCTTTACATGCAAATAAATACTTCACCATGAAAGTAGGTAAGTAGGTACGTAGGCAGTACGTTTACCGCATGTTCTACACTGTTTGGATACCGTGTACCTCAGCGACATACGAAACAGAGTGCTAGCAGCGTTCACAAATGATGTCCGTATTATATTTTCCGAGCGACCCACCTTTTGTCTTTCGTAAATTTCACCATTTTAGGGATCCCTACTATCATTAGTTTAGAAATTAGGTTGACATATATCCTTAACATAAGATTTTACTCGTGTGCATGCAGGGATAGTCCAAAAATGACGTCATATAAATTTCACCATTTTAGGGATCCCTACTATCATTAGTTTAGAAATTAGGTTGACATATATCCTTAACATAGGATTTTACTCGTGTGCATGCAGGGATTGTCCACAAATGACGTCATACAAATTTTACTATTTTAGGGATCCCCACTGCCATTAGTTCAGTAATTAGGTTGACGTTTATCCTTAACATAGGATTTTACTAGTATGCATGCAGGGATCGTCCATAAATGACGTTATACAAATTTCACCATTTTAGGGATCCCTACTGTCATGAGTTCAGAAATAAGATTGACCTATATCCTCAACCTAATATTTTTATTGTGTGTTGCAGGGTTCGTCCAGAAATGACATACAACTTTTACTATTTTAGGGATCCCCGCTCTCATAGGTTCCTGAATTAGTTTGACATATATCCTTAACACAGGATTTCGCTGGTATGCATGAAGGGATTGTCCAAACATGACGTCATACAAATGTTATAATTTTAAGGATCCGCGCTGTCATTAGTTCACAAATTAGGTTTACATATATCCGTAACATAAGATTTCACTAGTACGCATGCAGGCTTTGTCTATAAATGACGTCATACAAATTTTACTATTTTAGAGATTGCCATGCCATTAGTTCGAAATTTAGGTGAATAAATATCCTCATCATTGAATTTTTCAAGCGTACGTACAGGGATCGTCCATAAATGATGTTATTCAAAGTTTACTAATACACATAAATACATACGTACACACATACATGCGTACATACAAACATACGTATAAACATCCATTCATGCATACATACACGTCCATACATACACGTCCATACATACATACACGTACATACATACTGTCATGTTCCCATGGCTTCGCTCTGTCATCCGTCGTCCATCATTGTTATTATTAATATTATTATTATTACATTATAATAGATAGTACTGACTATGCCATGGCGGTGGTTGAAATCGGAGTAATTCCGATTCCATGAATGATTATGTCTGGTGTTGTGGAGTTGGACGGAGTGTTCTGTGATTTACTCTGAATAAATAGTACTTGTGTTGTATTTTATACTGTGGTTCACCTTATTCCTACCCTAATCCTACGGTACCTTAACAATACATATAAACATATATACAATCATACATACGGACATTCACATAAACGTAAATACATACGGTCATGAATTCATAAATGCATTCGTACGTACATCTTTGTACTCGAAAAATTCGTACGAGCACATATGTTTCCAAGCATGAGGGTTTGAAGCCCAGTCGTCAACACTCCTGCAGTCTTCCGTCTGTCCCGCTAAGATATAAAACTGTGTGTGCGACCATCGTTTTAAATAAAATAAAAAATTTGATAGGAATAGGGAGAAAGAGAGTAAGGTGCTGTCGTATTTTGATCGTTTATACAATAGGGATCTTTTTTTATCAATGCAAATATTCGCTGTAAGCTCAGCATCTACTTCGGGCCCCCGTCACGCTTTTTTAGATGCTGAGCTTAAGCATCTATTGTAATGGTCATGTCCGTCCGTCCGTCCGTCCGTCCGTCCGTTGGCCGTACACTACAGGTCACAGTTTAGAACTGATTTTCTTTAAAAAAATATAATACGACTACAAATGCGACTGGGCAGGTCTGTATTGTTTTTTAGTTGTAATTAGGCTAACCAGTTATCCACAATAAATTGATTACTGGACCTATGTCAGAAATTTTTTAAGTTAAGAGCCTAAAAACGGCTGAACCAAATAGCTGAGGCAACCGAAACAGAAGGCTGGCAAAGATAAAGCTGCCATTGTTTGCATGCAAAATTTATCCCTGCCAGCCTTTTCTTTCGGTTGTCGCTACTATACATACCTGCCACTGAACCTACGTACCTAGTACGTTCGCCCTACGCTTCTCACTCTTAGCATTCCCTTCCGTGTACCATACAAAATAGAATGTAAAGGAGCGCTTACAAATGGCATCATTTGATGCCATTAGAATTGATGAATTTTCTGACCCACCCACTCATTTCCACTGATGTTAAACATAATGCAAACGGGGAATTTTCATATGCACGTACCCATTGAAATGATTACTATCAGTCGTAGAAATGGGTTGTAGATAGTGACGGATCGTCCATACACGACGTCCTTCAAATATTATAGTTTTAAGTACCCTCATTTCCAACTTTAATTTTTTTTTCTAACCTGTTTGAACTACATGTAATTGACTTACATACCTATATTAGTTATGGATATTGAAGGATCGTCCATGATGACGTCCTCCAAATATCATAGTTTAAATTACTCACAATTTCACTATTAAAATTTATTCCAGCCTATTTTCATACATGTATTGAAATTACCTATATTAGTTATAGATATTTTTTAATTGAAATCACACCAATCGTTTTCCCACAATTAGTAGTTGAATGGAGCAACTCCGAAATTTGTCCTTATACATTGTGAGGGATCGTCCGTTAATGAAGTCTTTCAAAATTATAATAATTTTAGGTACCTCACCTCTCCCTTTTAATTATTTAACCATTGTTAGATGCAAGCGAGCATGACGTCCTTCAATGTTATATATATTCAGGGATCGTCCATAATGACGTCCTATAAATGTCATAGTTTTTAAAACCCCCAAGCCATAATTTAAATGTTTTTCCATACTATTTTGACTACATGTCACGGACTGACCTATATGTGTTATAGATATTCAGGGATCGTTCATAATGACGCCTTCCAAATATCACAGTTTTTAGTACCCCCAGTCCCAACAATAAATTTTTTCCAACCTATTTTAACTACATTTCACGGATTTTAGTTTAATTAAATGTTATATACATTCAGGGATCGTCCATAATGACGTTCTTTGAATAATATAGTTTTAAGTACCCCCCAGTCCCAACTCCCAACATTAAATTTTTTTCAACCTATTTTAACTACATGTCACGGACTTTCCTATATATGTTATAAATATTTAAGGATCGTCCATAATGAAGTCAACATATACAGGTAAGTCCTTGACGTACAGTTAAAATGGGTTGGAAACAAATTTAATTTTGGGACTAGGGGTACTAAAAACTATGATATTTAACTTCAAAATATTCTCCAACTTTTTTTTAACTGCTTGCCACGTACATTCGTATATGGCTTATTGATTCTAGGGGAGGCTCTATAAATAACGTCATTTGTAAATCATGCAATTCTCAAAAATATTCTAGCGTTTTTCAACTATATGCCATGTACTTCCATATATAGCTTATTGATGGTAAGGAAGCCTCTATAAATGACGTCATTTGTGAATGGCGCAATTTATAAAATATTTTCAGAACTGCATGCTACGCACATCAGTATATGTCTTATTGATTGTAGGGGAGCTTTTATAAATCGTATATCATCATTAAGCGTAACATGCTTTCATAAATCGTATATCATCTTTAAGCGTAACATAAATTGGCTTGCGCCTTTGTTGAAGCTCAGCATCTACTTCGGGCCCGCCCACGGTCAACAAATCCGGCGCGAAGAGCCGGATTTTTTGAACTAAAGTGACAACCGGGTCTACACGAGACAAAGCCTCAAATACTCAAATCTGTAAAAGGATTCTTCCCGGGAAATTATTATTATTATTAAGTATGGAGTAATATTTATTATGGTTTATTACACCCTAAATGTGAAATGAACAATTGCAACTTAACTAAAACATAGTACGCCTGGATGTATGTATGTATCTTATGGGTTCCATAACTGACAGGCTCACAGATTCGTATCAGTCATTTCATAGCCTAGTCCAATACTGAACCATTGCTGTCCCATTTATTTTAAGAATAATTTGTTATAAGGAATTTGTACCTTGGACATACCCAATAAGTGGATTGCGTAAAGCCTTCCGTGAGTAGACCTTGGTCATTCCTATTGAACTAGTTGATAAACCCTATACTGCGAGATACCTCCTAGGCTAATCCAGGGAGGTATTAAAATATAACAACTGAGCCCACTATGCCAGGACTCTCGGTTGCGATGAATAATCTATCTAGCACAATTGGCTGCAGTTGATGTAAGTTTGCTTCGAGGAGCTCCTTACACAACCGACAGATAATGCAAAGCGGTCAAGATTCCGAACGCGTTTGAATAATCCAGATTAAAAGGAATTCAGTGAAAAAGGTACTACGAGCCTCCGGACTACAGAGCCCTGAGACTGATTTTCTCCATCTGCCTCTCCTCTGCAACTGCCAATACCTTGGAGTTCAAGGATAGTACAATAGAAAGAAGTATTCTAATGAGTTCAACGAATTCCCTCAGTGATAGCTTCTTTCCCTATCTCTGTTTCCTCGTGCACTGAGACTTGAGTGGAGATGCAAATAAGGAAACTCAGCCTTCGGACTCAGGAATCCGATGGCTCAGTGTACCTTATCACATCCTCCCCTCCAAGCCTGGACTACCAAACCAGAGAACAGCACACAACAGCACACAACTTGTGTATAGGTTGTAGTACTAAAGGACACAGTCAGAGCAGGAGCTCTGAAAAATGCGACTGGTCGCCTTCAGCGTCACCGATGAACTCGTACGCCTGGATGCTACATAAAACCAATTTTTGAATTTAACTAATATCTACGTCAATAACATCTAACTACTATTCTAACTTATGGTTTCCGTGGTCCTGTCCGGTTGTTTATTTTGAATGTAGGTATGTCTATGACAACAGTGGTGGATGGCAATGGAAGCAGCAGTAGTAAATTAAGTATGTAGTAATAAAAAAATACTTTTTCCACTGTCAGTATTGACTGTAGTAAAGTATTGCACTGACCGTCGACAAAATAATAATAATATAATATTCAAAAGTAGGAAGTTGACAAAAACTAAAATAATATTATTGAAGTTAAAAAGATTTTGTTGCTGACAATCTACAAATTATCAACAACAAAGTTGAATCCAATGCACAATCCCAAAGTCACACTATGGCAACGGCAACAATTACATCGAAACTCCAGAGTTCACACAAATGGCAGTGTGAGTGGGAGTTTCAATGCCATCACGTTGATTCTCGAAGTAGATGTGTTCTATGGCAACTTAACCCGCAACATTAATGCTTTTAAAATAAGTTGATTTTTTGTTGTTTCTCAGCTTTAACATTATTTCTGTGTCAACTTTTGACTTTTGAATATTATTATTATGTCGTGTCGATGGTCAGTAAAATGCATTGCTATACGCCACTTATTACTCACAGTCCCACTACTCCCACTGAACTCTCACACTGTACGTTTATAGTGTTTTTTTTTATTTTGCACTTTGATTTTCTCCGTTTCATACTTTTTTACGCTAGTTGTTAGCCGTATTTCACAGTAAAGCCCACAGAAGAACTGAATCTCACTACAAGCTGAAGCTGACAACGTCTTTATTGGCAATAATTATTATTTTGTTAAATAAGTAGTAGGTATGTGCCATTAAACTCAGGCCACAGCTAAAGGACATATTCAACTACACACTAAAGCCTACAGCTAACAACAAACCCTTAATAGTTGTACGACTATTTTTCAAGTTTAACATCAACTAGACTTTAGGCCACCGCCAGCGGTGGTTTAAGTGCGCCTCATGCGGCCACTGGCCACGGTTACCCACACCCACTGCCACCATCCTGTAACTTTGTAGGGTTGGTGACGGTGTCTCACGCATAGAAATCAAACGGGATACTATTTAAAACTGGGCTAATGATGTCGTATTTGGGTCTGGACTAATCGTCACCAACCCTAGACACGTAACAGGAGGGTGACAGTGGGTAATCCTGGCCAGTGGCCACATTAGGCGCACTTAAACACTCGCTGGCGGGGGCCTAAAGTCTAGTATAATATAAACTCGAAACTATAAAAATTGCAAATATTTCAAATATTGCTTTTACGAAAACTAGCTATAATCTAGTATCATCCTTTTATGCTGAGCATTTAATTTGGTTGGTGTACGGTTACTACTTACGGTTACTAGTCTAGTGGGTATACGGACAAAGTCCCCCTGGACATTGTCCCCCCGGACATTTTACCCCCGACCATTGTCCCCCCGGTCTTTTTTCCCCCGGACACTTTCCCCCCAATAAGCAACAGCGGACGTTTTCCCCCCAAACTCTTATTTAGGTTACTGAAGTTCACGGTGTTGTAAGATTAGGTGATTGTTTATGAAATGCAGGTTAATAAAAATATGTGCTTTTATTTGATTCTCGTTGAATGTATATTGCTAAAACATCTTTACATGCTTATATATTTACGTAGTTTTGCAAATATTTACATATATTTGCATTAGCTACAGCGAAAATTCTATGGATGTGGAGACCTTCCTGGATGTGTTGTGTTCCTTCGTAGTGTGGGTCACAGCATCAGTTTTAATTTTTATGTATTTGTGTATTGAGATATTCAACCATTTAGAATTTCAGATTTTAAGGTATTTGTTGAATAATATTCCTTGTGAGAAGTTTCTTTGTTAGTGTAATAGGGTGAAGTACTGTGTGCATAAATTACTTTTAGTTACTTTATTTTTATTTTTTACTTTTTCCGTCCTATAACTAGGCATTGTTAAGCAATGATATGATATAAAAGCATGTAAAGGCGTTTTAGCCATACTGAGAAGTAGTATAGTACCTAAAATAGCCGAAGTGTGTAATTTTACTACTTTGTATATAATTTTATTATGGTTTAAACTACTTACCTATATCTCCTACACTTCAATTTGAATCTATTTTGCATATTTTCATTCACTCCAAGCTTGCGGCTTAATAAAGTATATTTTGCATTGGATTCGTGAGATAATATATACATTCAACGAGAATCAAATAAAAGCACATATTTTTATTAACCTGCATTTCATAAACCATCTCCTATAACCTTACAACACCGTTGACCGTGAACTTCAGTAACCTAAATAAGATTTTGGGGGGGAAACGTCAGCTGTTGCTTATTGGGGGGAAAGTGTCCGGGGGGAAAATGACCGGGGGGACAATGGTCGGGGGTAAAATGTCCGGGGGGACAATGTCCAGGGGGACTTCGTCCTACAACGGTCTAGTGGCTATGGAATTCTGTATTCCCAACGCACAAAGAATATTTTTCAAAGGAGATTCTCTACCAATTCCAAAATGCCAAAATTACTTCACAATTTTGTAAAAATTCGCATTAAGTTTAGTACAACACAATCAGTGACGCTTACAAATGACCTGATTACTTTTTTCGGGCAAGTTCTTGAAAAAAAAGCTCCTTTGTTTTTTTAATTCGAAGATCCAGCAAATCCGTTTTGAATAAGTCGTCTTGATTACTGCACATCTTGTAATATTATGTTGTAATGTACTACTAACAATGAATAAGCTGTTGGCTGTTTAATAAGTTAAAGGATATTTTGCTTCGATTTGAACAAATCAAAAATGAAGTTGACTGTAGTTTGTCGTTAAATTTTTACTAGGTCATAGTAGGGTATAGTATAGTATAATATAAACAATACCATCAAAACAGTGTCTGCCTGAAATTCACAAGGGTGGCAGACTGAATAAAAGGTAGTACTATACTTTTTCTGTTTTACTACACAATCAACTGTGCTGTAAATCTGTAAACTGTGAACCTCATAAGTAAGTGAGAAGTTTAAAAGCAACAAACCACAAATATTGTCACTATAAACTATTTAAGTGTCCTTTGAGCTTGTATTGTGTCTGTGTCTTCCCAAGATTTATGTAACAATACGCTGTATCAGAAAATCAGAAATCCAGATACAGAAGTGAAGGTCAAAGATAGAAGAGAGAGAGAGGAGGAGAGTAGGAGAGAGAAGGAAAGAGTAAATTATTATTGGACCTTCGCGCCATCGTGATAGCTAAAACTACCCAGCGAGATCTACCTTAACACATCATTATTCTTCTAGCTCTAGCTCACCGTCCACCGGTCCACCCACGTCAACGTCTAGTGTCGTAGTGTCAGGTAGTAAAGTCAACTCGTCAGTCGTCATCGTCTGGCTGACAGTCTGACTCGTCGCTCAATCAAAGTGTCGCAGGTCGCAGTCGCAATGTCGCATTTCAGAAAAATTTTAATCTAAATTAGGTTCTAAATTTAACGAGCAAACTTCGCCAATGTGTTTTCTAGTTTTACGATGTAATTTTTTTTTTCCAATAGAGCATCGCAAAAAACTAGAAATCGCTTAACAACATGCTGCGCACTCAAACATTTTTTCGACAAAATTTTTTTTTTCTAATTTCAAAAATGGTCAAAATTTCAGATTTTGATTTTTCCCATTACCGTAACTATGGAAATTTTTACTAATCACAGGTACCTACCTGTATAAATTATGAAATTATCAATAATTCTGAAACGTGTTCTTAGGAGCTGTATTACTTCAAGTAACTCACTTAAAAGCTTTTCGTAACTCCAAAATGGTTTATCTGCGCCATTATAAAACCATATACATTAGCGTAGGCTTGCATTGCATTGTAGGTTATGCAAATTAATTCGTTGTATTTTATTGGCATATTGTTTTAGTTGAAAGAAATTTCACTTATAAATTACCGTAGGCATCAAAAGGACTCATGTTTATGTTTAGCTAAAAACAAAATCCACTCTCTACACAACAACTTAAATATCATGTCACTCAAAGCGTGGACATGTGGCAGTTTTCATTTTTTGAAAGCAAGTAGTAAAAATATTTTGCAGCTTAAAACAAGCATCATAATGCTTGTCTCACTATATTTATGACTGCATCCTTTAAAAAATAGGTGAATAGAGCATTTTGCATTCTTCAAAGCATGTAAATGAAACATTTTCCGACTCCCGAAAACAAGCATGTCTTGTAATAATGAGAGGGTTCGCAATAGAACGCAGGTCTTAGGGATCTTTGTATGGATAGTATGCAGGTTTATTAACACGGTTCCTATGTGTGATTGGGTTATTAGTCAAGAATACCATAGTACTAAGGTGCGTAAATGTGATCACCCCTTAAATGTGATCAGTGGCCGCCGTTCAAATATTACCGCCTTTAAAAATCTGTGCGACAAATACTCCAACAGCTTATAGTCTCAGCTACCATCACTAGTGATTTCAGCTTATTTCCTCAAAAACTCTGGCTATGTAAAATTATGAAAGTTTTGAGCACTTTTTGGAATTTTTTTATGCCGATCACATTAAAGACCCTACTTTACCATTACATTTAAATGTATTTAAACTAACTGATCACATTAAGGGCACTTGGGGCGTTGTAAGACTTTTCGAAATTGTTTCAAACAATGACCTGTATCTCTTGCAACTTTTAATTTTCGATACTGAGTATTTTTTTGTACATAAAGGATTAAAACAGAAGTTTAATGACAACTTCTTCATTGTGCGTCGGCCAGGTAAAACGTTATAGATTTTCAAAGTTGAAAAAAAATGAACCCGATCACTTTTACGCGCATTAGTACTAGACAATTTTGAAGTTTTTTTAATGTTTTTATGGTGACAATTATCCTTCAGAGATTTCCTTATTATGTTTCCAATAAAAGTTATTTACATACTAGTGCCCACAGAATTATTTGTGGCCAACTGCCTCATCTGCGTATCAAATTCAATGGAAATTCGTATTTATGACCTATAAATGTCAAGCAGATTAACAAATTTTAAACGATTAACTATAGTGCTATGATATGTATTTGTGTACTAACGATTTAACTGGTGATGACGTATATGCACATTGAGCTAATGTGCATATTAGATGGCTGCTAGATTAAAATTTTGTGCCTTGCGGTTGTTTATTTTACAATTCCATCAAAAAAGTGGTCAAAATGGAGTAACGAGTTATTTCAATTGCCAATTATTGTAGTTACCAGTATATGTGCACATTTCAAGCACTAAAACCTAAATTCACTACAAATGAAATTTTAATTTATCAAATATAATTTCTTGGTTCTAGTTTGTTTTTGAAGTAGCACATTCATGAATTTACTTCAGTCTGAGGCGTCTGAGCTTTTACAGAATGATGCTGTTCGTTATTTAGCAAGGAGTTGCCTATAGACTATAGACTATAGTCTATAGTTGACTATAGACTATCAATTCCAACTCGTCAATGATTTCTGACGGTAAACAGACATTTTCATTTCGCACTTTTTCCTTTCAGACATTTTCCCCTCAGAAAATTTCCTCCTAGACATTTTTCTCCCGGACATTTACCTCCCGCCAAGACCTTTTTCTCCCAGCTTGCAACTGAGGACATTTTCCTCCCAGTATTAAAATAGCTACACTAAAAGAAACTAGTGTATTGACCCACAAAATTTATATATGTATTCGTAAACGTTCTTATGTACGTGCAAAATTTCTAATCTAAAGTATGACGCAAGTTTAGCACTATTTCCTTAAATACTTATTCAATGAAATGCTAAACTATTAAACATTATTTTTAAAAAACTGGGAAAAAGATGCATTTTAGTTCTTCAGTTATAGTTATGAATGAATATTTTTTGAAATGTCTTTGAATGCATAAAATTTGTGGCAACAACCACTCGTCGAAATATGGATTTCCTTAATAGAAGAGACTTTGATACTGCGAGGAAAATGTCCTCCGTATGCTTTGGGAGGAAAATGTCCTGGGGGTCCATAATGTCCTACAACCATTTCTTATACAGGTTGTCTTTCATCGCTAGACACTAATCACCAATACGGCGTAATTACCATTAAAAACAAGCAAATAGAACATTTTGAACTTTTTAAAATCTTGCAAATAGAAGATTTTAAACTTAAGAACAAGCTTATATAACTTTTATCACCGTTCAAAAACCATGCAAATAGAAAATTTAAAAGTTTAATTTAAAGTTGCAACTGCAAGAACTAAAAACTATGATATTTAAAGGACGTCATTATGGACGATCCCTGAATATCTACAACCTATATACTGAATATCTCAAGGATTCATATCCTTTTTGCAAATGTAATTTATTAAAAGATATCTTGAAGGGGTTGTAAGGGCTTTGGCCATAAATCAATCAGATGAATAAAGCTAATAATAATCTACTTATATAAGCAAGACCGAATCAATGAAGCCCCCACTACTCTATGATCTTACTTTTTTCCTATGCATGAATCCATTGACACTTTCCATTGAGTAAGCCGTCGACTACATTTATGCGGGAATATATTTTCAGATTCTGATTCTCACCAATGTAAAAAGTACATACATGGCTGGACGCATTACAACTTCTTAGGGTTGGTCCATAAATGATGTCACCCAAATTACTACTCCCTTAGGAGTCACCCACCCCAATGTTATCATTTAACATTACTTCAGCCACTTCAGCGGCTATCTTTAGCATTTTATCAATACCCAATTATTAATGACATCATTTATGGACGATCTCTTGCTGCTGTTCGATCGCCTTTCTATACTATTAATAATACTCAGCCTTCGTCCACCTTGCTTCCGCTCCCTTAATACTTGCCTTCTAAAGTACATGCATGCTGCAGAAATGCATAGAAATCCTACTGTTTCTACTTTTGGAAGGGCTGAGTTGACTTTCCTAAGTAATAAGCTGACTTCTACTGACTACCATTTCCAATTAACTTATTCACTTAATTTCCAGTCTCATTCAGAGCAGTTTAGAAGCTGACTTCATTTTCGATTTTACAATCGTCTTTATTCAGCGCACAGTGCAGCGGTTGCTCGCCATGTATCTTATTTTGTATACAGATTTTACAGATAATAAACATCACAGCAGTTGAAACGCCTAATTGTGTTTTTTTTGTGATCAGTGCTGTATTGTAAATTGTTACTTTTTTTGTTATTGCTATAAAAGCAATTACACATCAACCAAAAAATTTAGGTAGCGTCTTTTTTGTCCGGCCCTAATGTTTATACATGGCTGGACGCTCCGCAAATGGACCAGCACAGGTTGGTCTGGCGGTTAGTTAGTGGGTTGATTCCTGCTGGTTAAGCAACAGCTCAAGCGCATTCTGAAATGGATGGGTGACCTGTGCTTGGTAATCCTGCAAGGCTCGGTGATATGTACGTTGCAGGTCCTAGAGAGATTGTGTATAAATGTTATTTCTCTGGGCTTTCTAGAGTTCTATATTTCTGAGTTTCTATGGTTCACTGGGTGGCATAGTTGGATTTAAATTTCCAGTGTTTCTTCAGTGGTACTTTAAGTGAATGAGATTTAATCCAATCCTAGAACTAGCCACTCGAACCTTTGGGATAAATAGAAATTTGTTCTCTAGAAAAAGGGCTCGAGTCCTCAAATTGTGGAGGAACCTCGAGTCTCAGTGAAATAATAGTGAAAACTGGGCTTACAAGAGATGAAATCTCAAATCCTTAGGGATTCTACCCAGATACGAAATATTATTATTATATTATTAAATTCTCACTGCTGTACGATTTCGTTTCTACGCTAATACTCAGCCTTAGCTCTCCTTTAACTTGCGTTCTAACATTCATGCTGCAGAAATTCATATAAAACCTACTGTTTCTACTTTTTGGCCCGGAGATTTAATTTCTCGAAGCCGACTACCGTTTCCAATTTACTGCTCAATTTACAGTTTTGGTGTCTCATTCAGAATTGTTTCAAAGCTGACTTCATTTTCGATTTCACAATCGCCTTCATGACGTTCAAAGTTTTTGCCCATGTATTATATTTAGTACACTAATAATAAACAACTCAGCTGTTAGAGTGCTTAATTGCATTTTTATTTGCAATTAGTAGTGATGTAAATTGTTACTTTTGTTTTTTATTGCTATTAACATTATGTAACGGAAACACGTTATTGTTCTACATGCCAATCAACAACAAGTTAGTAACACTGCACATTCAAGAAAAAACAGCTGTTGTAGATCAAGTATTCATTTCTTTATCTGTGACGAGAAACACTAAATGAAACCGCGCAAGGAGACCTGGTCGATATTTCACATGTGAACGAAATATTTTTTTTCTAGTGCCCCATACCTCTTATAGTAAGGATCCTCGGTTTTAGTGGAATACATGCATATAGTATCCCGTAATACCCGGGTAAACCTCCAACCTTTTTTAGTTTTTAAAACAACGCATGGTCAAAATATAAACATTTTTGTTATCGCATATTTTTTTATGGCCGTTTAGCACACACTTGATTTTTTTGAAATTTTAACTCCTAAAAAATCACAAATACCCGGGTTTTTGGCTATGCTTAAGTGTTACAGCTTGTTTATTTTTTTTTCTCCGGACGCCTTCTCAACTCTACTTTTGTTTATATCTCAAAAAATAGGGAACAAAATTAGCTATATTGCTGTCTTGGAAATTTTGCAGAGCGGAGAAGGCGTACAAAGTTACAAACGATTAGATTTTAATTATTAATTAGGATTAAAGTTGTCGCTGTTGCCACGTTCCCCATTAGTTTTAACTTCCCCTATGTGAAAGTTTAAACTCAAGCAACGGAACGGCAACAACCACGGCAGAACCATAGAAATCAACTGCCACAGTGGGCTAGGTGTTAAACATGCGGACGGTTTTCCCGGTGCTCAGAGTTCGAATCCCATTGGTGGAAAAAAGTTTACGCACTTTTTATCATTTCTTATGCAACTAGACTACATAATATCATGATAGATGGAAGGCTCTGTCCAAACTCTATCGTTTAAGCTATACATTATATTTTTTTTCTACAATTTTGGCGCAGCGTTGCACTGCGTGTTACTATCTAGTATTAGTCATGAATGTATCAAAGAGCTCAATAATAATATAATAATAATTTATTCATTTTGTCGATTTGGCCGCAGCCCATACAACATTGTTTAGATATTTACAAATATATATTTACAAATTTCTATTGGTCCTTGGTTAGACCTTGTCGGTTATAGAATCAATTATGTTTAAATGATATGCTGTTATTTTGGTTTATGTGTTTGCTAAAACTTTTATGATTTGTGCATAAATATAAATTGTTAGAAAGGTTACAAGTTAGCATTGCATGATAAAGTGTGTATAGCTTAAAATGTTGAACTCCGGAGGACTCAGCTCCACTTGGCTGGACACCCTCGAACAATACCGCTTTCCGTCAAGATCATTTGCCATGTTTTTGGTCATCAATTATTAATGTATAGAATATATGTCGGAGCAGAATAAGAGGGCAGTTCTGAAGCACAGGCACTGAGCAGAGAAGTTACGGGGGCATATAATGAAGCACAAGCCCTGAGAAGAGCGAGTCACAGGGGCGATAGTAAAGCATAAGCACTGAGCAGTGGGAGTTACGGGGGCAATAATGACGCACAAGCACTGAGCAGAGGGAGTTACGGGGGCAATAATGAAGCACAAGGACTGAACAGAGGGAGTTACGGGGGCAGTAATGAAGCTCAAGCACTGAGCAGAGTGGGTCACATGGGTAATAATGAAGCACAAGCACTAAGCAGAGGGAGTCACAGGGGCAATAATGAAGCACAAACGTTGAGAAGAGCAAATAGCGGGGGCCACACTAAAGCACATGCACTGAGCAGAGCAAATAACAGGGGTAGTACTATAGCACAGGCACTGAGCATGACATATTATGGGGGAAAATACAAACATCACAATTAATCAAGCCAACTACGGAGGTATACTGAAGCACATAAATATATCGGTATTTAAAAGTAGAAGATATTGTTGGTGAAATAAGAAGGGTTATTCTTCTCCGATACAACTGTAGTAGAAGTTTCGTATTCTTAGGGCCTCGTCCCAAAAATTAAAAAGTTGTCCAAAACCTTCTTCGCCCGGGTAGTAGCTGAAGATTATTGACGTTAAGTTGTTCCGCGTCGGTTTGTTTGTCGATAACTGCTTGAGGAATTTCTTTCGGGGTGGTATATAATGCGGACAGTTGAGCATAATATGGTAGACGTCTTCCACTTCTTTTCCACACAAGTTGCAATCAGTTCTTTCTGCGCGCTTCATATTCATTCCGTTAAGGTTCGTTGATTTTCCTCTAAGAACAATTCTAGGAAGGCCAGTTCTTAGGTTCAAAACGAACTTTGTCATGTTTCATGACAGGTCCATCTCAAAATATTCCGATTTTAATGCATGTGTCTTTAAGCGGCAATAATGAGTCATGGTCGTGCAGTTCTGCATTCTGAGGACGTCTTTATTGATACAGCTAAGTCGATACTTTTCTACAATTTTTATTTTGTGCTTCTTGATATACTCACTGTTCATAGTATCTAGCACTTCCTAAAGCGAGGCGTCAGCAAAGAGATTCCTCACTTGCAGCATCCAGTTATATCGGGGATCTGTGGTTTTAATCTTCATCACTTCATGGAAGCAGTTTTTAGTAATGTTGCTGTCTTTGGTATTTAAAATTTTCTTCAAGAATCTAAGCACCGCTTTAAATAAGATAAGCTCTATGTTTTGTGCGCCAGTTTCTAGACGAAGGAAAAACCCCGGTGTTGAGTTTGTAGTGCCTGTGAGTCTCCTAAGGAACATTGTCTGGAATGTCTCAAGTTCTTCGCAGTAACGAAGCCCCCATATAGGTGCAGCGTACATTAGTATCGAGCTGACAAGTGATTGAAATAATTTAAGATGCACTTTTACCTTCTTAATCTTAGCACGATAGAAGAGTTCAAATAACTTTGATTGCGCTAGTTTTGCCTTGTTGAAGAAGTGTTGTTTTGCTTCATTAAATATCCCGCTTTGTGTAAAAGGGACACCCAGGTACACGTACTTGTTTACTATTTCTATTTTCTTGTTTTCCCATTGAAAGTTCATTGAATTGCGCATATTGTTGCCTTTGCTAAAGATCATGACTTTAGTCTTAGCTAAGTTGACCGTTAAATCGTTCTCTTTAAAAAAGTTACTAAGGGTATTTATCTGTCTCTGCAGGTCCAGTTCATTTGAGGCAAGTAGGATTATGTCATCCGCGTATAGCAAAATAAGCAATTCAATGGTGAACATTTGAATGCCTTGGATGCCGCTTTTACGGAGAATCTCTGTGATCTTGTCGATGTAGATAGTGAACAGAGTGGGTGATAGAGTTTCTCCTTGCAGCACTCCACCCATTACTTTAATCATATCCGTGTAACCTTCTTTACAGCGGACGTTTGTTTTTGCTAGGTCGTACAGCTCTTTGATTTTTGCTACAAAATGGTCACTGAGGCAAAGAGCTCAATAGGTACAGCTTAATACACAATGGCTCTTTGACGAACTGTAGTCCAAGTTGGACACAAGGGTTGAAGATTTGTACTCACGAAGGTTAAAGTTTTGCACTCACAAGAGTTGGAATTATTGTCTCATTTTTCGAAATTGAAATTTTGATGGCCCATAATAATGCATTACAAGATGCCAAAAAAGCAGCAGAATTAGTTCAGCAGCAGTTAAGGCGCACTCTGCGCCCAATTTAAAATGAAGTTAGCAACAAAATGAGACGGGAAAGATACGCAAATACTACAGATGAACTTTCTAACATAGATTAGAAAAATATTAGTTTTATAAGACTACGCGAAACGTGATTACCTATCTAAAATTACTAGGAGCCGCGTCGTTTTTAAAACGACGGGCCTTTCTTCTAGTATACTGAATATCTATATCATATTCCCTGCGTGTCTGAAGTCTGACGTATCAGATCACAGACCACAGACCATTGAAAACTAGCTGAAATTGGTTGGGTGTGTACTATAAGATTTACTTGTATTCGCCGCGCAGAAATTTAAAATTGCGTATGTACGTGTACGTTTTTAATTGTATACACGAATCTTATAGTTTTTAAAAAGCTCCCTTTCCTGATTTTTGACATGGGTCTATTCAACATTTAGAGCAATGGTCAGTCCGATTGAAGTGAAAAAACAATACAGATCTGCCCGCTCGCTTTTGTGGTTGCCTTAAAAAAGTTTCAAGAAAATCGAGTAGACGGTTTGACCTGTAGCGACGGACCAACCCACAGACAGACAGACGGACGGACATGACCAGTTCATTAGATGCAGCTAAAGCTCATCATCTAAAAACAATACAGACCTGCCTGCTCGCATTTGTGGTAGGTTAAAACTTGTTTCATGGAAATCGCAGTAATACTGTGACCTGTAGTGTACGGCAAACAGACGGACAGACAGACGGACAGACGGACATGATTATTTCATTAGATGCTTAAGCTCAGCATCTAAAAACTCCCTGTAATCCTGCATTAGATGTTGCGTTATATTGTGCCAGTTTGAGTGTCAGTTACAACGCTTGAATAATTGTTGATAAATAAATGTTGATTCAGTAATTTTGTAATGTCCATGGTATCAGACACACGCCTGCGCTACATTAAGTTTTTTCCGACATTTTGAAATTTACATATATTTGTAGCTATCTATATTTACATACGTATACATAATTTTTACAAACACTTTTCATGACGACAACAGGCAGCCCTGCTTTAGCGTTGATTGATATTATCATTGTTCTATACTGGGGTTACAAACGATGTACATATATATTACTTAGGAGTACTTCGTGGTCTCGTGATGTACGGTTCACCAGAGATACGGAAGGCAATGAGTGAAAAATGTATGTTTACATATATACGAGCCTTTCTAACACGAGTACTCACGGTGAGGGATCCTGTTGTGTGGTCTCGTAGCTGAGGTTGGGAGTGGAGGGGGGGGGAGGCGATTGGAGGCTGGAGGGCGTGTGATCAGTAGAGGGCTGTTGGGGGAGTTGGGCAGCGATGAGTGATGCGATCAACAGACGTAATCTGATGACTCTCCTCAGGCCGTGTGCTTCCAGTGGTGGATGCCCTCTGCAACCACTCTCTCTCATTCAACTGCTGGTTACTTGCGTTCTCACTCGCCACCGAACCTGACGTTCCCCAGTATGCACGATAAAGACCCACGTCTATACGGACTCTCTCACCATATAGGTATGGTGAACAGGGTATACAGCTCTGGAAGCTTAGTCTATTGATACTGGCAATGCTCCTAGATACCTGTAAAGCCTCGCAGACCTTTAACAGATAAATTATCTCGATGGCTCGAGTTTAAAGAAAGTATCTCACAGTGGACGATCGTTTCCTAGATCTCTTATACAATAGCGTAGTTCGGCAACAGGACTAGTATTAAGTTCTATGGTTGATATCTCAAAGACACTCTCAGCCTATGAGGTGCCTGCGAGGGAAATATAATAATATAATAATTTATTCATTGGGTCGATTTAACCGAAGTTCTACTGCGAGGCAAATATGAAAAACCTACAGTGACTTTGTGGTGTGTCAAACGCAATACCATATTATATACATACAATGCATACACATATATATTTGTTATTTGAATTGTTAAAATTAAAAAATCCGGCGCGAAGCGCCGGATTTGTCGACCGGGGGCGGGCCCGAAGTAGATGCTGAGCTTCAACAAATGCGCAGACAATTTATGTTACCATTAAAGATGATATAAGATTTATGGAAGCTCCCCTACAATCAATAAGCCATATAACGTATTTCCTATATTAGACCAGGGGGTGTACTATTCAAATTCCAACCTCCCAGACCTGTGTACTAATAAAGGCCCGTGTAATATTATAGACCCGCGCACTACCATGTTAAGTAGACCCGTGGACTATTCAAACTCGTACCTCTCAGACCCGTGTACTAATACAGGCCGGTGTACAATTACGGACCCGTGGTCTAAAATAGGAAATACGGCGAATGCGCGTAGCATGTAGTTGATTATAGCTCAATAATTTATATAAATTGCACTATTCACAAATGAAGTTATTTATGAAGGCTCTTCTACCATCAATAAGCCATATATGGAAGTACGTGGTATGTAGCTAAAACTAGGTGTGAGCTTTGCTGGCACCAGTGGGCTGAGTACAAGAGCTGCTGCTTGCTGCTTCGAGCGAACTAGAATAAATTAGCACACAACTATAGTTTGCGTACCTACCTACCTGGGTTCAGAGGCAAGTGTGTATATCAATAGAATAACGGTCTGGACACCCATTTTTGTCAGCATTAATTTTAAGCAATGCGCTAATAGTTGTCTGTTATGTTAAGCATATTCGTTTACTTAATTCATGACCTAATGACAAAAGCATGGTAGCATTTAAATAACGTCAGTAATGGACGATTCCTGTATGTGTATTAGTGAGATCCCATGTTAAATATACCCGACTACTTAATTCTTGACCTAATGACAAAAGGGATCTCAAAAATGGTAATGTTTAAATAACGTCATGTATGGACGATCCCTGTATGCATATTAGTAAGATCACATGTTAAATATATTCGATTACCTATTTCTTGAACTAATGAAAAAGGGGATCTCGAAAATGGTTAATTTTAAATAACGTCATTTATAGACGATCCCCTTATGCATACTAGTACGATCCTATGTTAAATATATCAGATTACCTAATTCTTAAACTAATGACAAAGGGGGTCTCGAAAATGGTAATGTTTAAATAACGTCATGTATGGACGATCACCGTGTGCATATTAGTAAGACTAGCATTAAAAGCGAGCGAGGTAACTCGCTCGTCTAGAATAAGGGGTTTTTGTGTATCATGGTTTTATATACAAATTTATATTATATACACACTGGAGTTTGCCACTGATCCATTTAAAATTCATATCTTTGTCAGCATTTCTACGAACAAACAATTAACAGTATGTCTGGTATCCTGCCATTGTAATAAGTTTCTCTGCTTAGCGCCGCTTTAAATGTTAACTTTCACATTAGGCTTAGATGTGGCCCTAAAAAAATGGTATACATATAGTTTTTGCTTCTAAAAACTTCGCGTTTTAGTGAAAATGTGATGTAGTAACGGCAATTATTTCGGACATCTGTTCGATTGTTACTTTTGGACTACTCCGTTTTAAAAGCAACAGTAGCTACTATTTATTGGCATAGTGTTGACATGTATCCACACATTAAAACTAAGCTAACGAAGCTTTACTGTAGGGCTGGGTAACTGCTGTGTCGTCATTTTACAGAAGGAAACCAGTGCCACAGGTAATTAAAAAAATCGAAAAATAGGGCTCTATCGTTTATGCATTATGCATGATGTGTGGGAATACATTTATGTTGGAAACTGATGCGACCACTGTTATCCGAGTCTACTATAACATTAGGTAAAAAATAAATAGTTCTTCGTGATTATCAGTGCAGCCCGGTTTAGTGATCTTGGAACTGTAGCAAGGAGTTGAAAGGTCTTCTTGCTCAGATCCAGGCTACCGAACCTAGACTCTGCCTGCATTGTATAAAAAATTAAATGAATATCATAACATTTATTTTTTGTTTAAAATTATGCCTACTTTGTTAATATTGGCGACCACTCGAGGGTTTTTCAACCATATCTAACTAAGACGCTGCAACGCTGGTTCGAAATATCAAAAGCACTGTTCCAACATAAATGCTGAATTTGATGAATAAGAACCAGTATCTTACATGATACAATGCGTCGGTGAAGAGTCATTCTGTCATAAGTCCAGTGCACGGCTAAAGTCATTCTGTCCCAAGTCCATACGATTCTTAAAGTCATTCTGCCCAAGTCCATTCAATTCGTAGCTACTGGAACACTTTTTGAAAATTTCAAAATGTTCTATGTACACGATTTTGAAAAGTGTAAAATATTCTATTTACATGTTTTTGAAAAGCGCAAAACGTTCTTGAAATTGAATTTTATTACTTCTTTTTTGGACGACCCCTAAGTGTACGTGATGAGTACAACACAGATACAGTTATTAACATAGCGTCGTTTGTGGACGACCCCTAAGTGTACGTTATGAGTACAACACTGTCAGCAACATCCCACCCCCCCCCCCCCTAATGCATAGTACAACGCGGAAGCGACCTCGACAGCAGCTACCAATTGAATGGATTTAGGACAGAATGACTCTTCACCGACGAATGATACCATGCATGCAACAACGAATCTGCGTAAGCAAGCATCGTTATGGAAACTCGTCTCTTGAAAAGCTCAAGGTACACCGTAGAAATTACCTACAGCATAAAACAGTACTACACTGCCTGGGTGTATAGATTGTGCTGTAAAGGAAAAGTCAATGGTAATATATGCAGACTCCACACTGTATCATATGCAGGCATGCAGGCGAGTCCGTTGCGTGTAGGCAGGTTACTTATAGTGTGGAGTATATGTACATACGATGACGACGCAGATATCTCTCTGTTTCATTATATAGATATGCAAGTGTTGAGTATGTAAGCTCCGCCCCTATGAAGTCAATGTTACTGTGTGCTCAGTATACACGACGGACAGCAATCATCCTGTGATTATGATAATAATCCCATGTTAAATATATTCGATTACTTATTTCTTGAACAAATGACAAAGGGGATCTCAAAAATGGTAATGTTTAAATAAAGTCATGTATGGACGATCCCCGTATGCATATTAGTAAGATCCCATGTTAAATATATGCGATGACTTATTTCTTGAACTAATGACCCAGGGGATCTCGAAATCAGTTATGTTTAAATAACGTCATGTATGGACGATCCCCGTATGCATATTAGTAAGATTCCATGTTAAATACATTCGATTACCTATTTCTTGAACTAATGGCAAAGGGGATCTCCAAAATGGTAACGTTTAAATAACGTCATTTATGGACGATCTTATTATTGATACTAGTAAGATCACATGTTAAATATATTCGATTACTTATTTCTTGAACTAATGACAAAAGAGATCTTGAAAATGGTAATGTTTAATTAACGTCATTTATGGACGATCCCCTTAATGCACATAAGTAAGATCCCATGTAAGAGGCTTGTTTTAATTTACCGACCCTCAACTTGAATGACGTCATTTGTGTGTGCCGCCTAAACGACGTTAATCTTGCCTACCACGTACCTAACTAGAGATGGAGGTAAGTTTGAATGCTAATGTTATTTAAACGGCTGGTTTTTGGTTGAGAGAAAAAAAATCCGGCGCCTCGCGCCGGATTTGTCCACCGTGGGCCCTAAGTAGATGCTGAGCTTGCAGCAAGTTGAATTCTTCACTGCAAAAAATGTTTTGTAGTAAAGTTACTACACTCATAACTTAACCATAGGCAGTTACTGCTAGTGAAACCAGGCTAGGTGCGAGCTCTGCTGGAACCAGTGGGCTAAGTACAAGTGCTGCTGCTTCGAGTGAGCTTGAATAAAATCGCTCTGGTAAGAGTGAGCTGATGACGAGTGTTGATGATAAGATTGGGCGAGGTTTGAGTGGTCCTGCTACAAGTTGGCTTAGAAGCATTAGCACATGAACATAAAGGCTGGTAACAAGTGGCTCTGTACCTAGTAGGAGCAGCAGGAGCGATTTCGGGATGATTGGGTCTGTACACCCATTTTTGTCAGCATTCATCTTAAGAAATGCGCAAATTCCTGTCTGTTATGTTAAGCATATTCGTTTACTTAATTTATAACCTTATGACATATCGGATCTTTATAATGATAGTATTTAAATCACGTCAGATGTAGACGATTCCCGTATCCATACTAGTAAGAGTCCATGTTGAAGATGTCGGTTTACTAATTTCTTAAACTAATGACAAAGGGGATCTCTATAATGATAACGTCATTGATGTTTAGATAACGTCATTTATGAACGATTCCTGTATGCATATTAGTGGGATCCTATGTTAAATATATCCGATTACCTAATTCTTGAACGAATGACAAAGAGATCTCCAAAGTTGAAAGTAGTAATGTTTAAATAACGTCATTTATGAACGATCCCTGTGTGCATATTAGTAAGACCCTATGTTAAATATATCCAATTACTTAGTTGAGTTTTTAGTTTTCAATGTCTATAGGCTCTTCGGACTTGTCCCATTGCCCTTTTATTTTTCAAAGTCAATATTATTTTATATAGTAAATGTATTTGGAGTTGGAGTTCCGATCTATTGTGTCGTAGTTTACATAATTCATTTAGCCTTATTAAAATTAGTATTACAATATTACAATTATTTCTGTTTTATTTATTACACATGCTTCTAATCAGTGTATGTACGCTTGCTTTTTATTGTAGTGAATAATTTTCTTTGCGTGCAGTAATAATCACGTATTTGTTTTTGCATAATATTGAAGACAAAATTATTGTACCTTCATTTTGTAGATTTATCTAAATGGTAACTAGATGACTATCTATAAGACTATATTCAACAATATATAGTTCCTGTATAAGTCGTCACGTTATACATTACGGGTATAGTATTTCATTATAGAGTGATTTTTAAACCTTCACTATACTTACATATTTTACATATATTGTATTGTATTTGAAGGGATCTTACATAGTATAATACTATGCAAAATGCCGCTCAGGCCACTAATAGGCCAATTGCAGACTACCCTTATACTATAGCTTTAATTTAGGCATTACGCAAAACGACCTGTTGCCATAGAATAGGACAACAAGTCTCTTGGTGTAGCCGACTGTAGCCAGTAGTAGTTGATCAGTTGTCAAGATGCATGCACCTAGATAAATATTCCTGACCATGATATATCTCGGACACTCAGCCAGAAAGTGACGTGCTGTTTCCTGCTCTAGTCCACAATGTGAACACAGAGGTGAATTAGCTAGTCTCATCCTGTGCATGTGTGCCTGGAATCTTCCATGACCAGTAAGTATTTCCACCAGCCATTTTAGGTGCGTGCGCGAGAATCTTGTGAGCGAGTGAGTTCCATACCAAGGTTTGTCAATCCATCGCTTTGACTGCGCGCAGGTAGATGTTTTTTTCCACCTCCCTGTGTGTGCTTTCCTTCCTCTAAAGCGGATAGCCATGTTAACCACAGATGTTGCAATAGGAATAGAATGCATTGCCTCCTGTGCGGGAGCAATGTTCTCATACGATGCTTTGGCAAGGCGATCTGCCTCTTCATTGCCTCGGTAGCCAGTGTGACTTGGTATCCATGAAAGTCTAACTACGTTGCATGTGGCCAGACGGTTCAAACTTTCGTGACACGCAAGCACTAGGGTAGACACGGTGGTAACTTTTACCAGCGCATTTAGTGAACTTAGGCTGTCGCTAAAGATGTGTATTGTTTGACCTTCACAGCCCATCCCCAACAGCCAATTGGCCGTGTGTAGGATTGCAAAGATCTCACACTGAAATACAGTAGCGTGCTTGCCTAGGTAGATGGATTCTGAATACAGTGTTTCTCGGGTGTTTGATTGACACAGCTCAATGAGGACACCACTTCCTGAGAGAGGCCCATTTCTGGATCCGTCTGTGAAGCAAACATACCCATGTGCTAGTTCCGATAGATCACTGTCCCAGGCATTTCTGGGTTGATTTTCTACTAAGTAGTAGATACTATCCTTTGGAGTAAGGATGCTACAGTCAGTGCCCATTTGGAGGATGGGTTTATTGTTAACCCATTCATCCCAAAGGCGTGTGTGACTGCGATGGTCAAGTACTTGTGGGTTGCCATGCCACAGACCCCTAGCTCTCAATCTATGCATTGTACGAACTGCTATTCCAGTTAAATGTATATCCAAAGGAGTCAATCCGACCAAGCATTCGATTGCGGACGTGGGTGTGGTCTGCATTGCCTCTGTTATCAAAAGACAAGCGTGTTTTTGAACCTTTGTAAGAACTTTACCAGCTTTTTGGGTACGAATAGCGGGATGCCAAACAGCAACTGCGTAGTCTAGGACTGGACGAACCATTGCTGTGTACATCCAACTTACGACTCTAGGCTGAAGTCCCCATGATTTCCCAACCATCCGCTTGCATCTTGCAAGGGTGGTCGATGCTTTTTTCCCAATAGATTCACAATGTGAAATCCATGTGAGCCTCTTATACAGGATCACACCAAGGTATTTAACCGTGTCTGATTTGGGTAAGAGGATACCCTGATAGTATACAAGTCTCCCTTTAAAACGGGGATTTCTAGTAAAATCAATTACATAGGTCTTGTCAGGCTTCAACCTAAGTCCATTAATAGAGCACCAGGCATCCGTCAGGCGTAAACCCGCTTGGATCCTGTTTACAATGGCGTTGAAGTCTCGACCGCTTTGTACCATGGCTGCATCGTCTGCGAAACCTTGGGATAGAATTGATGGTACTTTGGCCTTCAGAGTGGCAAGTAACTCATCCATTACCAGGTTCCAAAGAAGTGGTGAAAAAACACCCCCCTGTGGGCATCCTCTCTCTACACTCCTTGTCCTAGTTTCTTGTTGCAGTTCAGAGTGTACTTGACGATTGCAAAGCATGCGAAATATCCACCTTCTGAGAAAGGGAGATATTTCCAGAAGCTCCATTGCTTGCTGTACAGCACTAAATAATAGATTGCTAAATGCTCCTTCAATGTCGGCAAAGACAGCAAGGACTAGCTCTTTCCTTTGCAAAGCTTTTTCTACATGTGTGACTAGCCTATGTAGAGCAGCTTCGGTAGATACTCCTTTTAGGTAAGCATATTGGTTATTGGAGCGCAACAAGGCTTCTAATTTAGGAGTCCTTATGTGCGTATCCGTTAACCTCTCAAGTGTTTTTAACAGGAAGTTAGATAGTGAGATTGGACGCCATGATGTGGGTTCGCTATAATCTTTCTTTCCTGGTTTAGGTAAGAATACGACCTTTGCATTACGCCAAATTGTCGGTGTGTAGCCCAATGTTAGGCATCCTTTAAATAGAAATTGCAGATGTTCAGTAAGTACAGGTAAGCTGTGCTGTAGTACAGCCGCAGCTATACCGTCTGGGCCTGGTGCCTTATACGGCATAAAGCTGTTTACTGCCCATTTCAGCTTTTCTGGAGTTAAAATAATATCCAGCTCCGGCACGTTCATAGGAGTAAAATACATAGCTGGAATAACCAGCTGTGGATCACTAGGAAAGTGGTGAGCTAGGAGAATATCTAGAATTTCAGCCTTGCCCTGGGTGAGATTATCCGTACCAGGCATTTTAAGGCTAGTTGGAACCTTCCGTTTTTCATTTCCAAGTGCTTTGCTAACCCTTGCAGCTACTGGTAGACTCTCAATCTCTGAACAGTAGTTGCTCCATGCTATACGCTGGGCTTTGCGCAAAACATTTTTGTAGTTGTTTCTTGATACTAGGTATTCCTTCCATTTGGCAGGGTCTCTTTCTGATTTACAGCCGGCCTGCTGAAAGAGATCCCTAGTTCTCTTGCGAAGAATTGTTAGTTCAGGTTACCACCACGGAGCTGCTTTGCTTCTCCAGGTGACATATATTTCTGGACAGGCTTTCTGAAAACTCTCCTGTAAAAACGAGGTAATGCAGTTAGCTTGATCCTCCAGACCAAAAGGTGTGAGGTCACAGCTGCTATCTACATCCTTTAACTTGCTCCAGTGTGTTTTGAAAGATTGCCTAGTTTGTTTTCTTTACATTTCGGACTTTAATTGGCGGTGGTTTAGCGCTTGCGACTTTAAATCTTATGTACAGGTGGTCTGAATTTGACTCTTTGTCAGAAACATGCCATAGTCGAATAAGATTTTGTGCATAGCTGTTTGTTATAGTTATATCAAGAACTTCTTCCCGATTTTTTAATATAAATGTAGGTTTGATGCCTTGATTTTCAACATCCAGGTTACTGGCTAGTAAAAACTCAAGCAGTTTATCACCCCTCTTATTTATGTTCGTACTGCCCCACACTGAATGATGTGCGTTTGCATCAGCACCAATCACCAGTGGTAGCTTGTGCGTGTCACAGTAGGATACTAGTTGTCTTATGTGTTCGGACGGAACATCCAGTGTGTCACCAGGCAAATAGACGGATGCAAACACTATAGTTCGCTTCCCCCAATGAGTTAGTATTGCTACTGTATCTTTATCACAGAATTGCAGTAATACTGTTGCTTTGACATTTCTGGATGCTAATATGCATGCTGGCGGTATGTTATTTGTGTCAGCCACAAATAGCTGGTCTTTGTTCCCGAGCCCTCATATCACACCATGAATGTGGTAAGGCTCTTGGATTAGAAATATAAAGGAGTGGGAGTGGAGTGGGGTGTGAGCACCAGTGGGGTGCGTTAGACGTGCTTGTCGCACTGACATGGCGTCGCGACAACCTATAAGTGAGGAAGCCGCTGCACGCGCATGGTGCATGTTAATTTGGGTTATGTCAACATGGGGCGGAGTCATGTCTTTGGCTTCTCCCACGTGACCCAACCCGGATGCTCGTGGCACGCTTAAATTCTAAGCCCCCTCGTTGGAGCTCTCCCTCTCCTTCCCCCCACTACCTTTAGATGCTAAGACTACCTCTATGAATCGGATTTGTCCAATACCATAGTAATGTAGATATTTGCAGTTCGCGAGGCAAGAGACAGTAAAAGGATCAACAGCTATGATCTTTGTGTGCCCTTTAATGACACTACCTCTCTCGCTCGGTATATCTGCATAGTTGATCTATTGTGTGGTGTTGAGCATTGGGTTCTGACTTCTCAATTCTTTACAAAAGTTGGGAAATGTAACCTTGGCTCCTCCCACCTAAACTCTGAATCCTTTGCTTTTAACCACTACAGGTGCTGGGGCCATCGTATGCTTTCATCCAATAAAGGTGAAGTCCGTTTCATTAGGACCCTCCAACTTTATGTCATACGTGTTAGTAATGACCCAGTCCATTGAGTAGGCATTGTTACAATCTACTCTAATTTGTCCTTTTGAAGACAGAAAAGGAGTGGTGATCTGAAGTATGTCTTCTGGTCCTGCAATCCTTTCTGCTTCTCGGGCTGACAATGCAATTATGTAGTGCGCCAGTGCCAGTCCTGGGACTTTGTCGGTTTTATTATCCTCCGCAAAGGTGACAATGACCGTAAAGTCCGTGCATGGCGTTTCGACTGACACATACTTTGTTGGTGGTTTTCTCTCTCCCTTGGTTCCAGGTTTGGTCAAAGGTGGCTTTTGCCCTGCGTTTTCCGGTAGGTCGGGTTTCCCCTCCCCCCCTGATTTCAAGTTTGAGGGTGTGTCGGAGGTAGAAGGATCTCCTCTGCTCTTCTTTATATCCCTCCCTGTGCTGCCTGTGCTCGATCCTGGTGATGGAGTAGCAAGAGACCTCTTTTGTCCACCGGATGGTTTTGACTCCGGGAGTGGAGTTCCAGACTCGATTGCTTGTTTGACTTGTTCGGCTTTTTTAGCTTTCAATTGCTTACTTCGGAGTCGAACGGCTTTCCAGTCCCTTTTCTTTTTGGGCTGGGTGTTTTTCCCGTCATTTTTCCCAGCAGCCTTACCATCATCACCGGTGGTTGAGGTTTTCCCCTTACCTTCGGTGTTGGGTGTGCTTCTGTTATTACCAGGGTGTAAATCGTCATGGAGAAGTTGAGCAACCACGGTTGCAGGCACGTCAACCTCCATGTCCTTTTTAGTGAGAGGACTAAGTACATCTGCACTGTCGAAGTCTGCAACAGAAGACAGTGTTAGCTGTACGTGGTTGTGCCATAGTTTTATTTTTAATTCAATAAATTTTTCATAAATAGGTAATACACACTGTACACATACTATGTGAAAAGTACTTTTTCTAATATATGTGTGCAGTGTGTAAAATACATCAATTTTGGCAAAACTCCCGAACTTACAACTTAAAATAGAAGTTGTAATATGTGAATTTTGTGGAAAAATGATGTTTCGTATGTGCAGCAAACTTAGTCGGTGCCATTCAGTGGATATTTGGCTGTCAGCCAGTTACTTGCATGCATACGCTGTTAGCAGAGTTGCTGGTTTAATTTCCACCTGTACAGAAACTGTTTGTGCGACACCCCTGTTGCCTCTGTGCGACCGCCAGCCATCGCTAATAGCACGAAGGAGTGCCGGCACCCAAGTTTCTGTACATTTGGAATTTCCAACTTTAACAAATTGGAAAGTATTTACGAAAATATGAAAAATAACACTTACTTTTACCGGTTCCGGTAATTCCTGGTTGGTTGGCCATCTTCTACCGGTGAGGTTGTTATTTTTCTTTTCGGTTTTTGAGTAAAAAATAAGAATTTTCAGAATTGCTTTTTAGGCACTATTTTATCCACGTCTGTCTTTTTGAACGGCGCGCGGGAATTATTTTACATATAGCTTACGTATAGTAGAGAAATATAATTTTATGATGAGGACTTCATTTTCTGACTCGGTACTGTGGATAATAGAATTTGATGACTCAAAATTCTTGTCGTGGTAGTTCCACTGCTTCGTCATTTCCATTCAGTCTGAATGCAGTAATTTGGCCGTTGTCATCCACATATAGTATTGAGTTTTGAATACGAAATCTGATATTTAGGTATCGTTCCTTTAGTGTGGAAGCAATTCGCAGTAAATGTTCTTTAATTTGACGTTCATTTGGTGTTAGAGCATGTGCGATGCTGATATGTTTAGTTTTAGTGTTGTTTTGTAGCAATTTGTTGGTTTTTAGTATGATATGTTTGTCTTTGGTTCTTAAAAGTTGAACTTCTGTGGGTCTTGCATGGTTTTGCTTTGGCCGTCCAATCCTGCACACGTTGTCAATTTCTATTTCGCCTATCTTGAGTTTCGAAAACAGTTGTTTTACTAGAGCTTCTGTTTGAATTGCAGGTTCATGATTATTCTCCTTGAGATTAAAAATCATAACGTCTTTGCTGATTATTCTTTGATGCACAGTTTTAATATGTCGGTGTAGAGTTTCAACTTTAGCTTTGAGTTTTAGTATTTCGTCCATATTTTCAGTCAGTTTATTCAGCTGAGATAGTACACTGCTGTGATTTTCATTAATTACTTTTAAAATTAACTCTAGTGAAATTTCTGCAGTAGATGACATATTGCTTTGGTCTGCGTTAAGTGCTGCTGCTGACGTTGCTGCTTTGTCTGTGGATGAGCTTTGACGACTTAACTGAGTTTTATTGCGTTTTATAATTGCTAACCGTTCAGACAAGCTGAGCTTGCTTTTATTTCCTTTCCCAGGCATGAGAGACTGTAACCAATACTATTGATATGCACTGCTGCATGTTTAATATTTTCTATTAACCAATAATTATTATAACTTCACATTTTTGGAACAATTTTGAGTTATTTTGTAGTTGTCGTGTTAAACGTATAACATTTTGTATTCGAATGTAATTTTACTAACTGCGTAAAAATTTTGCGCACCTAGTGATGGTAAATATTATACGGTAGCACGTTTATTAATTACAGTTATTAAAATTTAAGTCGTTAGCTATAAACAGGCATGTCCATGCTGTATCGCGGTTAGATCGGAACTCTATCCAATTACCTAAATCTTAAACTAATGACAAAGGGGATCTCTAAAATGGTAATTTTTATTTAACGTCATTTATGGACGATTCCCGTATGCACATTAGTAAGACCTCATGTTAAAGATATCCGATTACTCAATTCTTGAACTAATGACGAAGGGGATCTTTAAAGTGGTAATTTTTAAATAACGTCATGTATGAACGATCCCTGTATACATATTAGTAGGATCCCATGTTAAATATATCCAATTACGCAATTCTTGAACTAATGACAAAGTGGATCTCTAAAGTGGTAATTTTTATTTAACGTCATTTATGGACGATACCCGTAGGCACATTAGTAAGATCCCATGTTAAATATATCCAATTACCTAAATCTTAAACTAATGACAAAGGGGATTTCTAAAGTGGTAATTTTTATTTAACGTCATTTATGGACGATACCCGTAGGCACATTAGTAAGATCACATGTTAAATATATCCAATTACTTAAATCTTGAACTAATGACAAAGGGGATCTCTAAAGTGGTAATTTTTATTTAACGTCATTTATGGACGATTCCCGTATGCACATTTGTAAGATCCCATGTTAAAGATATCTGATTACTTAATTCTTGAACTAATGACGAAGGGGATCTCTAAAGTCGTAATTTTTAAATAACGTCATTTATAAACGATCCCTGTATGCATATTAGTAGGATCCCATGTTAAATATATCCAATTACTTAATTCTTGAACTAATGACAAAAGAGATCCTATTCAATGTTTGTATTGAGTATCGAGTTTGAACTTCAGAAGTTATTAACTCACTCTTTATACAATTTACTGTGTGATTTGAAGAACCCGCGATACAGTATTATACTGTACCGCATTGGGCTTCGCATCGCTAATATGTTTATTTATATAGATAGTTGCGCACGTACTGCAGACCTGAGTGGACAGATAGATTACCCTGCGTCACCGCATGCCAATTTGTTTTTCCGGCGTAGCCGCGGACCGCTGGAAGGTTACATCGTAATAGCTGAGGGCTGTCAATTCCCTCCTCTAGCACGAATTCAACCAACCAGTTTCCCGGCCTGCCCCTGCACTGATAGAGAGAGTAAACAAGAGAAACGACTTGCAGAGGAACAAGTTAGAAACAGATGGTGAGAGGATAGGTATATACAAAGAGTACGTGGCTTGGCTACAGAGCGTATCCGTATTAAGGCACATATATCTCCGTCTCTTGCACAGGGCAACGGATAAACATACATACCACCAGTCCACTTATACCATCTCCCTACCCCAAACTGAATCCTCCTCGCTGCCTCCAAGCCCTGTCTCAACTTGATTACAATCCAAGTGTGGGGCAGACTCCCCCGACTCCGCAATCCAGTAGTCAGACCACTGGACCGCCAAGTCGGGGTATGACAAAAGAGATCTCTAAAGTAGTAATTTTTATTTAACGTCATTTATGGACGATACCCGTAGGCACATTAGTAAGATCCCATGTTAAATATATCCAATTACTTAATTCTTGAACTAATGACAAAGGGGATCTCTAAAGTGGTAATTTTTATTTAACGTCATTTATGGACGATTCCCGTATGCACATTAGTAAGATCCCATGTTAAAGATATCCGATTACTCAATTCTAAATCTAAATAACGTCATTTATAGACGTTTCCCGTGTGCATATTAGTAAGTTTCCATGGTAAATATATTCGATTACTCAACTCTTGTAATAATGACAAAGGGGATCTCTAAAATGGTAATGTTTAAATAACGTCGTTTATGGACGATCCCCGTATCCATATTAGTAAGATACCAATTTACCCACCCTTGACTTGAATAACGTAATTTGTGTCTGGCCCCTAAACGACGTTATCCTTGTCTAAAATTTTCCATGTGTATTTTTAATTGCGAAGCTTGACAAGCTCTCAGCTCAGTATGTACCTCCAATGTATTGCCAGCCGTTTTTTTGTATCTTGAAACATTGATTTTATTCTTGGTCAGTTTAGCTGCTAACTGCAAACAAACTATTACTTCAATGATAACCAAAAACTATGCAGCACTTTTCGCTCGCATTTGTGGGCGATTTAAAGTTGTTTGACTTTAATCGCTTCAAAAATGCGACCTGTAGCGGAGTTGTTACAAACGGACAGACACACAGACAGACAGACGGACACCAAAACCATATTATAAGATGCTGCTAAAGCTCCGCATCTAACAAAACCATATTATAAGATGCTGCTAAAGCTCAGCATCTAAAAAGCTTGTTAGGGTCTTGTGTGGTTGTTATCTGACTGTCTCGTTGAGTCTAGTAGACGGTGGCATGAACAAACTCTGTAGAACATCAGTACCTACTCTAAAACATATAAAACGAAATCCAAAGGGGATGCGAGGGTTAGCCGAGGCTTAAACCCAAGCTGTAGATCCTGAGGTTGTGTCACTTAGAGTAGAGAGTAGTGTAGTGGGGTGTCCAGAGTTGGGTAAGAATGCTCAGCTACTAAGAAGAGATAGGAAAGACATCAACACAACACACATTTTCCAATGAACTGTCTGTAAGAGCCTTTGCTATGTATCGGACGTTAAATAAAGTTTTTTTTATATATATTTGTTATTTTGAGATGTCGAAACGTAATGTGTAATGGGTTTATTTTATTGATTACGAGATAAAATACGTATTTGATAGTTGGAAAAAATCGAAATGTACTTTTACTGGAATTACAAGGCGCTGACAGAAATTCCATAAGTAATAAAATAAAACACTTCTTTAATTTTATTTAACAAGATCGAATTATAGGGTCACACCTTTTTACCGGTTTTTTGAGCGATCAAATGATGCAACATGTAAGGGTTGTAAGGCCCAAGGCCGATTATCAACTTGAATAAATATATAATTATGTATATATGTACAATAAAGATTAAATAAAAACGAAAAATTATGCTACTTAAACAAGCTAATTGAATATTATAAATATATTATGACGTGCTTTACTTTAAGTAGGCATGAATAATTGTAAATAAATTTAAGTCACTGCTTTAGTGACGAAACAAGATATAGTAATATTCAAGTCAAAATCATAATATGGAATGGCTGGGTGACTTTCGCGTGCAATAACTAACCAGCTTAAGTCCTTTACCAACCCCAACTATGATCTCGTCTCGCTCCAGCCAGTAGTGTTATCTGTCTGTTATGCAATATCTACCTAAGGTTGTACACAGGGCCGAACGAAGGAATTGGTTTTAGGCAGCAATTTGCTTCCATACAAAAACCACTATTTTGAAGTTATTGACGGTTTTCTTTGGTAAACCCAAATTTTGTATTTACATGTTTTTTGAAAAGTGTTAAATGTTTTATTTGCATGTTTTTGAAATGTGCAAAAAAAAATTATTTGCATGTTTTTTAAATATGCAAAAAAATGTATTTGCATGTTTTTTAAATAGTGTTATATGTTTTATTTGCATGTTTTAAAAAAGTGCAAAATGTTCTATTTACATTATATTCTTGAAAAGTGCAAAATGTTCCGTTTGTTGAAAATTCAGGCAGCAGGGGCTGGCTTTGCTGACTGCAGTATCCGGCCCTGTTATACATTTTAATTTTAAATATTGCCAACTCGACTAAGTACCATCATTATCATAATCCTGGCTCAAAAATCAAAGCTCAACTCCATATAGCAAAGCATAGCAGTGCAGTTCATTTTCAGGAGATAGTAGGTATAGTATACTTACAAAGACAAAGCTGCCAACTGGTACATTACATTGTACTAATAATAAATAATACATTAAATAAAATAATATTGCACTAATTGTCTTGAAGATAGATATAATTTCTACTATTCATACATTACCATACGTCGTGTCACGTCACGACGTGAGGACGGAAGTGAAGACAAAGTCCACACGTGAGTTGAAGTATTTGGCTTCTGATGTGGTTTTGTTTGATGTATTTCACATCAACCAAAATAACCTAGCCTAGTACGAGTACGAGTAACGTTGAAAAAATTCCATTCAACAGGTAGTGTAAATAGTTTTGCATTGTCAAAGCGGAAGATAAGTCAGTACTATACATAAAGTGTGAGCCTTGACAATGACTTTTTAGCTTGGAGGAATAATGTTTTATGCATTAGGAATTAGGAATTGTGTGGGCAAGGGCAGGGGCAAGTGTGTACTGCATACTGCATTCAAATGTTAGATATCAGGATCAGGAATCAGGAGTGAAGAATCAAAATGGCCCATCTCCAATATTTAAGCTAGAATTGAACTGACTGTAATGAGCTATGTCAAAAAAGCACTGAATGAGGTATGCTTACTAGTTAAAATGTTTATTACGTAGTTTAAAAAAATTGTAAATTGTTCTATTTACATGCTTTTTGAACAGGACAAAATGTTCGATTTGAGTACATGTTTTTTGAAATGTACAAAGTGTTCTATTTGAGTACATGTTTTTTGAAATGTACAAAGTGTTCTATTTACATGTTTTTGAAAAGTGCAGAATATTTTATCTACTTGTTTTTAAAATTTGCAAAATGTTCCATTTACATGTTTTTTGCAATGTGCAAAATGTTCTATTTACATGTTTTTTGAAATGTGCAAAATGTTCTATTTACATGTTTTTTAAAAGTGCAAAATGTTCTGTTCACATATTTTTGAAAAGTGCAAAATATCCTATTTACAAGGTTTTTTTTATTTGAAAATTGCAAAATATCCTATTTACATGTTTTTGAAAAGTGCAAATTCTTCTACTCTATTTCAGCAAAAAAATGGATACGGGCCATTTTGATTCTTCTTTGACGATATGTAAGTATGATGTACTTAATAGATATGTTTAAATATAACAAATATTGAAAGCATCCGACGATCCGACCTTCATGAATGAATTGCGAATTAGATTCAATGACTGCGTCGCAAGTAGGTATAATCTTTGGAACAGCTTTCAACTCCAGCCAATAAGATTGTGATACAAATTATGGGATAATTCCAACTAAAAGAGAGTGCATACATTAAAATATAAATTCAATGTTACGCTATCGCGAAGCAGCAGTTTGAGATATGGTTTAGCATAGCATATCGCTTGAAGCATTCACATTGGTATTCCAGAATTCCTAGAGATAATTATAATGGATTAAATATTTTGTTTCAATGCACGTGTTATGGATATGGCTAATACCGCACTAACCGCACACCATAAATATATAGTCAATAAACAAGGGCTAAAGCCCTTGTTTAATGGCAGCCTTAACAGCGAAATTAAACATTTTGAATTTGCCGCCAAATTTTAGTTGTCAATTAAAAAGAAGAAGCCGTAAAGGGGTTAGCTGTGACAATTCACGCACAGGAATGTTTATTTTCTCAATAAATCCGAAAATTTCATTTAAAATTTTGAATTTCCCGCCAAAACAATAAATATTGTGTTAAATGAAGATTTCCACCGGTCACTCAGTAAACTTACACAAAACTGATACACTATTCGAACGGCAACGATTAGGCAAATCTTAATAACTGAGTGTGCACGCACGATAGGTATTAGTTTTAAATGGCTTAGAAAAAAGATAATTCAAAATTTTAAAAATTTAACGGATTTTGTCGAGTGATATATCATTTAAAAGCTCTTGAAAAATAAGCAGACCCCTATTTTTTTGTTTTTTGATTGTGACCCATACAACACGTTTTAGGTCAAATTGAAAAATTAAAAGACCGTTATCTTGAAAACGTTTAGTTATAATGGAGGCGCATTCCGTTATTTGAATTCTACTAGTGATTACCTTTTTAATGATATATAACTTAATGGAATTATAGCAGTATTAAAGAAAGTTCAAAATTCCGGTAAATTATGTAGATAGGTAGGAACGAATATGAGCACAACACATTTTTCATAGCCAGAACCTACAGTACAATAAATACTGAAATGTTACAGCTAAAAGTAATTACCTAGGTATGCATCTTACGTCTTGAAATGATCACGGGGTTATAAAGCTTCAGAGTCAAACCATTTTAGTGTCCAAGTTGAACAAATTTTTAGTCTGAAAAAACGGTCTATCATCCCTCATCAGTATTTTCTGTTTGCACTGACAGCGTAATAAATTCCAGTAAGTTTAAGTTATAGTTTTGTATTTACTCAGTGCTATGCACTAGCAGAAGAGTTCAATATCATACCATATAATATCACACAGTCGTTGGAGCTACAAAAATCCGGCGCTTCGCGCCGGATTTGCCTACCGTGGGCCCGAAGTAGATGCTGAGCTTACAGCGAATATTGACTTTAGTCAATTAATGCATCTTCTCACATTATTTACATACAATACACTCTATACCCTCCAAAGTGCAATATTTTAGTGACGACATTGTTGGACGATCCTAATATGTACAATAATAATATTTCATGCTAAAAATACTATATTACATAATGTTTAAACTGATAACGGGTGTTTTTTTAAATGATGACATTTAGACGACTTTATTTATGGACAATTATTGTTTGTATACTAGTAAAAGTAGATTTTGAAGATATAAATCTACCAAATTTTGCATTCAGCGCTAACAAGGATCCTTAAAATGGTGATTTTGTGATGACGTCATTTATGAAGGATCCCTGTATGTATGCTAGAAAAAGACGGTGTTAGGGATATCCATTAATTCGATTTTTGAACTGAAGACAGAAGAGATTCCTATAATTAAAATAATTAAATGACGTCATTTTTAGATGATCCTTGCATGGTTTCTAACTTGTGTAACCCTCGAAGTTGAAATTTAATTTATAAATAACTTATGTATAAGATTAACTGGACACTAAAAATTACGAACTGCGTGCCATTCGGTTAAACTATGTTCCTTAAAATTGAGAATTTGAATGACGACATTATTGGTTGGTCATCAACTATCTATAAGCTTCGTTCGTTTGTTCACAGCATGAAGTAAAAATAGTTGGGGTGGGTTTTCTAGAATAGAAATTTCTAATGAAGTTATTTATGAACGGTCACTTCCCTTTTACGATCAACGTGCGTATGTTTACAGCATAAAGTTAAAAAGTCGTGAATTTCACCCGTTTTTCATTCCACGTTAAATATATCATGGTATATTGCAATTGGTTTTTGCCGAAATTCCGTGCTCGATGCAGATAAGCATAGATTTTTCCGAGTGTAATTCAAATACAAGATAGCAAACCTAAAATATTAAGTTCGTATGCTTGACCAGCTTTGGGAACGGACACAAATGACGACACATAAATTTACCAAAATTATAAGCCTACCCAACTGCTTGTCACCTTTTTAAGCATTGCTTAAATGGATGCCCTTACGGTGGAATGTCAAGTGACCCACTCTTAAGGTAAGCAACGCCATTTGTGTCTGACCCCTACCAGCCTTAACGTCGTCAAAACAAAAAGCAGCCGGCTCTTTTGCAAGACACGAAACGTAGCAGGACTTTCTCTTGGAACGACAGGAAACAAAGCTAACTTGCTGACGGGACTCTATGTATCTTATGTGTTGCATATCTGACACGCTTACAGATTCGTATCAGAGATTTCTTAGCTCAGGCCATTACTGATTCATTGCTGTAGACGGGAATCTAGGTGTCGCGTGCTCCATTCCAACCTTAGGTTCGAGGCTTTAAATTTTTCGGACGTATTTAACGATTGATCCTGAATCCCCCCCCGCCCTTTTGAACCTAAAAAGGATGATTTGTTAAGTAGGGGAGCATTAGTTTGCGGTTGGTTAAGCATTAGGTATAGGAAATATTTATATTTTTAAGATTGTGACTTGTTTTAATTCTTAAACCCTTCTCTAAGAGATAATTCGTGGGGTTTGGGATGCAAGTATTTAAAGTTTTTTAATAGTTTAAGCAAAGAAATTAAGATTTCTGGGACGTCATTTGTGGGTGACTCTAAGTACACCCCTCCTTCTTAAGGGGATACTTAGTGGGTCAGGGGTGCAAGTATTTAAAGTTTTTTATTAGTTTTAGCAAAAAACAGTTGAGATTTTTTGGGACGTCATTTGTGGGTAACCCCAAGTACACCCCCCTTTCCTGAGGTGATACTACGTGGGTGGGGGGGGGGGTGCAAGTATTTAAAGTTTTTTAATGGTTTTAGCAAGAAAATTAAGATTTTTGGGACGTCATTTGTAAGTGACCCCCAGTTCCCCCCCCCCCGTCCTCTCCTAATGGAATACTTTGTGGGTGGGGGTGCAAGTATTTAAAGTTTTTTAATGGTTTTAGCAAGAAAATTAAGATTTTTTGGACGTCATTTGTGGGTGACCTCAAGTACACCCCCTCCCCTCAGGGGATACTTTGTGGGTAGAGGATGCAAGTATTTATAGTTTTTTAATGGTTTTAGGAAGAAAATTAATATTTTTGGGACGTCATTTGTGAGTGACCCCAAGTACACCCCCTCCCCATAGGGGATACTTTGAGGGTGGAGGTGCAAGTATTTGAAGTTTTTTAATGGTTTTAGCAAAAACAAATTAGATTTTAGGGACGTCATCTGCGGGTGACCCTAAGTACACCACCTCCCCTTAGGGGATACTTTGTGGGTGGGAGGTGCAAGTATTTAAAGTTTTTTCATGGTTTAAGAAAAAATAGTTGAGATTGTTGGGACGTCTTCTTGGGTGACCCCAAGTACACCTCCCCCCTTAGGGATACTTTGTGGGTGCAGGTAACTTCTGCAGGTAGCTTGTGCTGATGACTTGTGCATGTTTCTGGTGCATTGACTGGCGCCTGTAAGGAAACCATTTAGCTGGTGCATTTGGCTGATGCAAAGCGGCAAATCACCCGTTTTTCTCCAATGCTTTTAGATGGCTAAAAAAGTTGGTCCAGTCAACTGTTAATTGTGAAAAACTGGTTAGTTCGATCGCTCTCAAAAACAATAGGGCACTTCTCATTCGCATTTGTGGCCATTAAAAAAATATTTGACGAATATCGCTTAAAAACTGTGACCTGTAGCGCATAAAGAACAGACAGACAGACAGACAGACAGACAGACGGACATAGCCATTCCTATAGATGCTTAAGCTCAGCATCTAAAAACTACTACATACACGGAATTTCCATTGCTTATAGTAAGTCTTCTACCTTCAACGAAGTTATGAATGATAATATACTGATCGTACAAAAAAAACATTTTCTTTGCACATTATTTATTGGTAGACAGCGCGATAAGAAAAATTACAGTTCAACTTTTTCGTATTTTCTGTCCGACGCCACAAAATTCACTAACGTTTTCTTCACTCGAAGAGCTGTAAGTCGAGCTGCCGCATTCTGATACCAGCATTCTTTCATCAGCTTTGACATCAATTTAAGTGCCTGCGTCAAAAGAGGGACATAAAAAATAAAACACATGAACAATATGCTTTGCTAAAGTTTTAGTTTCTACGAACTAGTAAGTATAGGCAAACAAAAGTAGCTCACGGCTTATACTGGATTTTAGACAAACAAACCAGTATTCATTTTCACATTAAAATATTTCTGAGACAATATACTTACAGCTTTACACAGAATAAACCCTTATAGACTTTTCCTGTGTTTCCGGCACTGTGGCAAGTTAGTTACTAAAACTGAAACAACCCTTTTAATTCTGAATGAACGGCTGTCATAAATACAAAACATAATATAAATATACCCTTAAGCAAATAAAAAACGTAAATACTGCTGAAACCTGTGACGTTTTTGGTGAAGCTATATGCTAATTTGACTGTCACCAAAGCGTACAAATACCATACGTTCGAAGTTATTGTAACTTTTTAATTGGAGCTAGCTACTGTTTATATATATTACTGGAATGCATATATATAATAGAATAAATATAAGTAAGTAGGCGTGCAATAAATACTATTTAGTAAATATATTTAAGTATGAAGTAATTCTTCTCGCTTGACCACGAGGGATATAACTAGAAATAAGAATTAATACCTAGAATTATATCTCAAATTGTATGAGAAATCTACTACCGATATTTATTCTGGTTTAAGACAAACATTACAAGGCAAAAGACAATTGATTACAAGATAAGTGACTCCACTGATAGCGCAGGTCTGGGTTTATATACCTCTTGGAGTGTGATGAGCGACCATAAGAGAGACACATTCATTTCATTGCCCTAAGTTTACAGTTATGTTTTAGTACTGGACATATTAATTATACAATATAAGCAACGGATTAGGTATATTACAAAATACAGGTGAGCGGTAGCCGGTGGTAGCCCAAACCAATGTAGCATTGATTTGGGCTAGAAACAAAGCATTGGATTAACATAGCAATGGAGTTGACATTAGTTTACATATACAATTAATAATCACGTGAAGCAATGAATCAGGATACTATTCTAATACAGTTCACAAAGCATAATATATAAACAATAATATTCGCAGAGACAAGAATGAAGTTCGACCGACAATAACATATAAATAAAGCATGGGTTTTGGCATAGGAAAGTACTCAATACTAAAAGCTAGCGTACATATGTATACACGTGTAAAAGACATACAAAATCATGGTTCAGTAGAATGCTTATAACTTTATAACCGTCCGTAATATTTCATCGCGCTTATAACTATAGGAAGCTTACATACTGGGCTACATGTACATTGTCTAACATCACTCCTCGCTCGTCATATACAAGTGTGACACTAAGGCAAAGGTGATGCATTTAACCTGTATTAACAACACATGCATATACATATCTACATTAGAGCTAACGACTAACTATTATCATAGAACTTTACATATAGCATTATGACGATATGCAAATAATCGTCACATCCCCTCCCCCTAAAATCAAAATTACTATTTTTTTGGCAAAAAAAAAATTAATTTTGAAAATAAATAAAAAAAAATGTTCAATGTAGAGAAATTACGGAAAAACATCAATGTACTAATAATTACTTTCACAAGAAATAGGTATACAGTACAAGTTTGTTTGATAACCACAAAGTAAAAAATAAATATTGGTTAATTAAAAAAAACATCAGTTATATTTAAATGGAACACTGAATAAGTAGTGACATAGTGTTAAACATAATGCTCAGGTGTTATTAAACTCACTAAATTTTAATGTTGATTGATAAGAACTTCGTATGTGAAACTTGAATTTGTAATGCAGCTACGTTGTGGGAATTGGGAATTAAAGATGTGCAGAGGAGTTGATGATTTTAACGCCAACATTGAGATTGCCATCACTGCTGCTATTTGTCCGATACTGCATTCTCAGCGTGTAGAAACGGGCATATCCAAAGAGAAAATATGTATTACGTCAGTAGTGCTTAAGTACTCCAATCGCAAAAAGTCTATTTATCACAGCTAGTGTACAATCGAGGTATTGGCACATCCAGTTAAATTCCAAGAAGTTTGATAATGGCAGGGTAGTAAAAAAAATTCGTCTACTTTTGTAGGCATCAGCTATTGTTCAGGATGAAATCAACTAACAAATCTGGTAGTATAAGTACTACAACTCAAAAAGAGGCCGGGTCAGGTATAGGTCATAGAACGGTTGCATCTGGGTATTCAAATCATCCCGCCTTATTCCAGGATCGAATAAATAATTCCTAAGTAGTGTATGCAAATGTGCATACATGTCGGTATCAACTGGGGATACAATCGACCAGGGTGGTAAAAATTTATCAACAGCTTTAAAAATAGTAGCTGGAATATAGTTGTGACAGCTAGATAGGTACATATCAAGAATGAGGAATTCATGAGACAATTTAAGTGACTGTGGAAACAATAAACAAAGTACGTTTACGGGTAAACATATTTGGTTAAGTTCTCGGAAGGATGGTGTAGGATAGTTGCAATTAACTACAGCAAAAGGAAGCGCATCTGAATAACTTCCAAATATTAGATAGGGATTGACTGACTTCTTGGCTAATAACCGAAAATCTATTTCTGTGCTTTTATAAGCCACCTTAAATACAAGTTCCATGATTGCTTGTTTACGTTTACAGTTTAAACCTGATAATGCACACATGAACCGAGACTGTTGTTCAGCGGAAAAATTTGCATGAAATGCAGCATCGTTAAATGCACGTCCGAACAGAACTTCTTCCACAATCTCTAATTCAACATTATCTTCTGCAACGCTTATTGATTTTGAATGTGCAGGTATATAGAGCAACCAAGGCAAACGGCCCACTGTATTTACGTAGTTACTTATTTGCGATTGAACACAAACTGAACTATTTTCAGGTGTAGTTGAAAAACAATTATTTGAATCAGACGCAACAAAACTAGGCAAATAAGGAGTAGGTAGAGAAGGAACAAGGACAGGAGAGTTGTCTACAAATGTCCAGCACTCAAATGACTGAATATCTGCAGGCTCATTTACGTAAAAGTCACTCAGTGAATTTTGGAGTTCAGCGTCTTCAGTAAGTACTGGAACATGACCGCTGCCTCTAGAAAAAGCTTCTAGTACAAGAGCGTCGTCACTAGGTAATTTCGTTAGTAGCTGAGATGATTGACAGGCTTCTAATTCTGACCCCATATTTAACCCGAATGAATGCAACTCGTCAACCAGTTGTTCGGTAAGTAATTCCTGGGAAGAATGCAAATCATTTATGAAAGCACTTATTATCAAGGTATTTGCATCTTGAAAATCTTTAAGTGCTGCGAAGGTATCTCTTGGTGGTGGTAAGTTTTCCCTTTGTGCTGGTATTGACATTTTGTCAGCACAGTCGTACTCACATATCCCTATACTATGAAATAACTCGGTTCTACTATACATAGGTACGCATGGCGGTGACAAATACTCGCCATAACTGTTGCAGTTTAGCTGCATAGTGTTATCTTCAACATAGCTACTCATCATACGATTACCTACGGTAAAATCTACTATACATTGTATGACCCTGACAACTTGTGTTAATCATACAAAATTTGCATTTACGACTTCACTGGAATCGGACACAATTTTATCAGTGGAATTCACACAAAAACTAAATGCTATTTTTTTTTCTAAAATTCAACTTCAAAATTTCAATAAAAAACTCGCTAAACGTTTGATTTGAAAGCATAGTTTGTTTTGTTTTTTCAAATATAAATACTACTCAGCATAGCAACAACAGCCGTAAAACTGGATTTAACCCACAGACCAAAATACTTTTAGTTATTTTGGAATTAAAGAAAATTAGATGAATTAAAATATAAAAAAGGATTCAATACTCCAATTAAATCCTGGCAAGATCGCCAATTTGTGACGTTTTTGGTGAAGCTATATGCTAATTTGACTGTCACCAAAGCGTACAAATACCATACGTTCGAAGTTATTGTAACTTTTTAATTGGAGCTAGCTACTGTTTATATATATTACTGGAATGCATATATATAATAGAATAAATATAAGTAAGTAGGCGTGCAATAAATACTATTTAGTAAATATATTTAAGTATGAAGTAATTCTTCTCGCTTGACCACGAGGGATATAACTAGAAATAAGAATTAATACCTAGAATTATATCTCAAATTGTATGAGAAATCTACTACCGATATTTATTCTGGTTTAAGACAAACATTACAAGGCAAAAGACAATTGATTACAAGATAAGTGACTCCACTGATAGCGCAGGTCTGGGTTTATATACCTCTTGGAGTGTGATGAGCGACCATAAGAGAGACACATTCATTTCATTGCCCTAAGTTTACAGTTATGTTTTAGTACTGGACATATTAATTATACAATATAAGCAACGGATTAGGTATATTACAAAATACAGGTGAGCGGTAGCCGGTGGTAGCCCAAACCAATGTAGCATTGATTTGGGCTAGAAACAAAGCATTGGATTAACATAGCAATGGAGTTGACATTAGTTTACATATACAATTAATAATCACGTGAAGCAATGAATCAGGATACTATTCTAATACAGTTCACAAAGCATAATATATAAACAATAATATTCGCAGAGACAAGAATGAAGTTCGACCGACAATAACATATAAATAAAGCATGGGTTTTGGCATAGGAAAGTACTCAATACTAAAAGCTAGCGTACATATGTATACACGTGTAAAAGACATACAAAATCACGGTTCAGTAGAATGCTTATAACTTTATAACCGTCCGTAATATTTCATCGCGCTTATAACTATAGGAAGCTTACATACTGGGCTACATGTACATTGTCTAACATCACTCCTCGCTCGTCATATACAAGTGTGACACTAAGGCAAAGGTGATGCATTTAACCTGTATTAACAACACATGCATATACATATCTACATTAGAGCTAACGACTAACTATTATCATAGAACTTTACATATAGCATTATGACGATATGCAAATAATCGTCACATCCCCTCCCCCTAAAATCAAAATTACTATTTTTTTGGCAAAAAAAAAATTAATTTTGAAAATAAATAAAAAAAAATGTTCAATGTAGAGAAATTACGGAAAAACATCAATGTACTAATAATTACTTTCACAAGAAATAGGTATACAGTACAAGTTTGTTTGATAACCACAAAGTAAAAAATAAATATTGGTTAATTAAAAAAAACATCAGTTATATTTAAATGGAACACTGAATAAGTAGTGACATAGTGTTAAACATAATGCTCAGGTGTTATTAAACTCACTAAATTTTAATGTTGATTGATAAGAACTTCGTATGTGAAACTTGAATTTGTAATGCAGCTACGTTGTGGGAATTGGGAATTAAAGATGTGCAGAGGAGTTGATGATTTTAACGCCAACATTGAGATTGCCATCACTGCTGCTATTTGTCCGATACTGCATTCTCAGCGTGTAGAAACGGGCATATCCAAAGAGAAAATATGTATTACGTCAGTAGTGCTTAAGTACTCCAATCGCAAAAAGTCTATTTATCACAGCTAGTGTACAATCGAGGTATTGGCACATCCAGTTAAATTCCAAGAAGTTTGATAATGGCAGGGTAGTAAAAAAAATTCGTCTACTTTTGTAGGCATCAGCTATTGTTCAGGATGAAATCAACTAACAAATCTGGTAGTATAAGTACTACAACTCAAAAAGAGGCCGGGTCAGGTATAGGTCATAGAACGGTTGCATCTGGGTATTCAAATCATCCCGCCTTATTCCAGGATCGAATAAATAATTCCTAAGTAGTGTATGCAAATGTGCATACATGTCGGTATCAACTGGGGATACAATCGACCAGGGTGGTAAAAATTTATCAACAGCTTTAAAAATAGTAGCTGGAATATAGTTGTGACAGCTAGATAGGTACATATCAAGAATGAGGAATTCATGAGACAATTTAAGTGACTGTGGAAACAATAAACAAAGTACGTTTACGGGTAAACATATTTGGTTAAGTTCTCGGAAGGATGGTGTAGGATAGTTGCAATTAACTACAGCAAAAGGAAGCGCATCTGAATAACTTCCAAATATTAGATAGGGATTGACTGACTTCTTGGCTAATAACCGAAAATCTATTTCTGTGCTTTTATAAGCCACCTTAAATACAAGTTCCATGATTGCTTGTTTACGTTTACAGTTTAAACCTGATAATGCACACATGAACCGAGACTGTTGTTCAGCGGAAAAATTTGCATGAAATGCAGCATCGTTAAATGCACGTCCGAACAGAACTTCTTCCACAATCTCTAATTCAACATTATCTTCTGCAACGCTTATTGATTTTGAATGTGCAGGTATATAGAGCAACCAAGGCAAACGGCCCACTGTATTTACGTAGTTACTTATTTGCGATTGAACACAAACTGAACTATTTTCAGGTGTAGTTGAAAAACAATTATTTGAATCAGACGCAACAAAACTAGGCAAATAAGGAGTAGGTAGAGAAGGAACAAGGACAGGAGAGTTGTCTACAAATGTCCAGCACTCAAATGACTGAATATCTGCAGGCTCATTTACGTAAAAGTCACTCAGTGAATTTTGGAGTTCAGCGTCTTCAGTAAGTACTGGAACATGACCGCTGCCTCTAGAAAAAGCTTCTAGTACAAGAGCGTCGTCACTAGGTAATTTCGTTAGTAGCTGAGATGATTGACAGGCTTCTAATTCTGACCCCATATTTAACCCGAATGAATGCAACTCGTCAACCAGTTGTTCGGTAAGTAATTCCTGGGAAGAATGCAAATCATTTATGAAAGCACTTATTATCAAGGTATTTGCATCTTGAAAATCTTTAAGTGCTGCGAAGGTATCTCTTGGTGGTGGTAAGTTTTCCCTTTGTGCTGGTATTGACATTTTGTCAGCACAGTCGTACTCACATATCCCTATACTATGAAATAACTCGGTTCTACTATACATAGGTACGCATGGCGGTGACAAATACTCGCCATAACTGTTGCAGTTTAGCTGCATAGTGTTATCTTCAACATAGCTACTCATCATACGATTACCTACGGTAAAATCTACTATACATTGTATGACCCTGACAACTTGTGTTAATCATACAAAATTTGCATTTACGACTTCACTGGAATCGGACACAATTTTATCAGTGGAATTCACACAAAAACTAAATGCTATTTTTTTTTCTAAAATTCAACTTCAAAATTTCAATAAAAAACTCGCTAAACGTTTGATTTGAAAGCATAGTTTGTTTTGTTTTTTCAAATATAAATACTACTCAGCATAGCAACAACAGCCGTAAAACTGGATTTAACCCACAGACCAAAATACTTTTAGTTATTTTGGAATTAAAGAAAATTAGATGAATTAAAATATAAAAAAGGATTCAATACTCCAATTAAATCCTGGCAAGATCGCCAATTTGTGACGTTTTTGGTGAAGCTATATGCTAATTTGACTGTCACCAAAGCGTACAAATACCATACGTTCGAAGTTATTGTAACTTTTTAATTGGAGCTAGCTACTGTTTATATATATTACTGGAATGCATATATATAATAGAATAAATATAAGTAAGTAGGCGTGCAATAAATACTATTTAGTAAATATATTTAAGTATGAAGTAATTCTTCTCGCTTGACCACGAGGGATATAACTAGAAATAAGAATTAATACCTAGAATTATATCTCAAATTGTATGAGAAATCTACTACCGATATTTATTCTGGTTTAAGACAAACATTACAAGGCAAAAGACAATTGATTACAAGATAAGTGACTCCACTGATAGCGCAGGTCTGGGTTTATATACCTCTTGGAGTGTGATGAGCGACCATAAGAGAGACACATTCATTTCATTGCCCTAAGTTTACAGTTATGTTTTAGTACTGGACATATTAATTATACAATATAAGCAACGGATTAGGTATATTACAAAATACAGGTGAGCGGTAGCCGGTGGTAGCCCAAACCAATGTAGCATTGATTTGGGCTAGAAACAAAGCATTGGATTAACATAGCAATGGAGTTGACATTAGTTTACATATACAATTAATAATCACGTGAAGCAATGAATCAGGATACTATTCTAATACAGTTCACAAAGCATAATATATAAACAATAATATTCGCAGAGACAAGAATGAAGTTCGACCGACAATAACATATAAATAAAGCATGGGTTTTGGCATAGGAAAGTACTCAATACTAAAAGCTAGCGTACATATGTATACACGTGTAAAAGACATACAAAATCACGGTTCAGTAGAATGCTTATAACTTTATAACCGTCCGTAATATTTCATCGCGCTTATAACTATAGGAAGCTTACATACTGGGCTACATGTACATTGTCTAACATCACTCCTCGCTCGTCATATACAAGTGTGACACTAAGGCAAAGGTGATGCATTTAACCTGTATTAACAACACATGCATATACATATCTACATTAGAGCTAACGACTAACTATTATCATAGAACTTTACATATAGCATTATGACGATATGCAAATAATCGTCACAAACCTTGTAAATATGATAGTGTCTACAATTTAGTTAAAACTCGGTTGTCCTAAAAAGACACATTTGAGGGTTTCCCCAATATTCCATTACCTACTAACAAGGGACATTTCCCAAGTGTAAAATCCGAAATGAAGCAATCGATATCCGAATATATACTACATGGTGGGGTCATTACAACGGATATAATCATATCGGTGCAAATTGCGTTCTGGCTCTTAAATTGAAATTTTAAAAATCCGGCGCTTCGCGCCAAATTTGTCGGCCGTGGGCTGGCCCGAAGTAGATGCTGAGCTTCAACAAAGGCGCAAGACAATTTATGTTACGCTAAAAGATGATACAAGATTTATGAAAGCTCCCCTACAATCAATAAGACATATACCAATTTTCGTAGCATGTAGCTTAATGTAGCTGAAAGTTTTTTATAAATTGCACCAATCACAAATAACGTCATTATAGACAATCCCTCAATATCTGTTACGCTTATAGTTAAGTACGTGACATGTAGTTAAAATAGGATGGAAACAAATTTAACGTTGGGACTGGTGATACTAGAAACTATGGTATTTGAAGGACGTTGTTATGGTCGATCTCTGAACATGTATAACACATATATGTCAGTCCGTGACATGTAAAAGAAATTTTTACGTGACATCATTTGCGCGTCACCCTTAACCTGCTTACGTAATAAGAATGCGATTCCATCTGGGTGGGGGTGTCTTAAAGAAATTTTGACCTGACGTCAGTTGCGCGTCACCTCTAACCTGCTTACCTTATGTAAATGCAATAGCAGCTAAATGGGGCTGTCTAAAAGAAATTTTCACGTGACGTCATTTGCGCGTCACCCCTAGCCTGCTAACCTAATGTTAATGCGATAGCAGCTGGGTGGGGCTGTCTAAATTAAATTTTTACGTGACGTCATCTGCGCGTCACCCCCAACCTGCTTACCTAATGTGAATGCGATAACAGCTGGGTATGGGTGACTAGAAGAAATTTTCACGTGACGTGATTTGCGCGTCACCCCTAGCCTGCTTACTTAATGTGAATGCAATAGCAGCTGGGTGGGGGTGTCTGAAAGAGATATTAATCTGACGTCATTTGCGCGTCACCCCTAGCCTGCTCACCTAATGTGAATGCAAAAGACGCTGGGTGGGGCTGTGTAACATAAATTTTCACGTGACGTCATTGGCGCGTCACCCCTAGCCTGCTTACTTAATGTTAATGCGATAACAGCTGGGTTGGGGTGTCTAGAAGAAATTTTCACGTGACGTCATTTGCGCGTCACCCCTGGCCTGCTTACTAAATGTGAATGCAATAGCAGCTGGGTGGGTGAACAGGGGTTATGCACACTTGAGCTTGGGGTCGTAAATCCCGGTGCACATTAACGTCAACCCTATTTGACGTTCCTCTGTGTAAATAAGAGGAAGGGATGGTCTCTTCCTAATTCGCTGTGAAGACGTGCCTGATGGGTTGCTTGGTTGTGTTATAGTCGATATATGGTTACTTAGAGTTGGCTGGATGATGGAGACAACCAGGTATGATGCGGTTGGGATGAGATGTGAGGAAGTTTGGACCGAGCTCAATAGACTTGAGACCGGATTGGAGAGGCTTGAGATCAGGTTAAGGGTTGGGACCCACTGAGCTGGGACCCGATGAGCTGGGACCTGATGAGCTGGGACCAGACTTGAGCTGGGACCCGATGAATCTGGGACCAGGTGAACCGAGATGGGGCCTGGGACCAGGTGAGCTGAAGTTGGGTCTGGGACCAAGTGCCGAGATGGGACCAGGGACCAGGTGCGCTGTGGTTGGGTCTGGGACCAGGTGCCGAGATGGGGCCTGGGACCAGGTGAGCTGAGGTTGGGTCTGGAACCAGGTGAGCCGAGATAGGGCCTGGGACCAGGTGAGCTGAGGTTGGGTCTGGGACCAGGTGAGCCGAGATGGGGCCTGGGACCAGGTGAGCTGAGATAGGACCAGAGACTGGGACCTGAGCTTGAGCTTGATATTGGACCAGAGACTGGGAGCAGCGCTCGTGCTTGAGATGGGACCAGAGACTGGGACCTGAGCTTGAGCTTGAGCTTGAGATGGAACCAGAGACTGGGACCTGAGCTTGTGCTTGAGATGGAACCAGAGACTGGGACCTGAGCTTGTGCTTGAGATGGAACCAGAGACTGGGACCTGAGCTTGTGCTTGAGATGGAACCAGAGACTGGGACCTGAGCTTGTGCTTGAGATGGAACCAGAGACTGGGACCTGAGCTTGAGCTTGAGATGGAACCAGAGACTGGGACCTGAGCTTGAGCTTGAGATGGGACCAGAGACTGGGACCTGAGCTTGTGCTTGAGATGGAACCAGAGACTGGGACCTGAGCTTGTGCGCGGTGGTCCTCTTCAATGCTTCCAATGGGCAAGTGAAGGATGGACAGGTACTCGTGAACACCGGAGAGATGATCGTGAGCAGGAGGCAGGTGCTCGAGAGCACAAGGTAGGTGGTTGGGAGCTCAAGTTAGATGCTTGGGAGCACAAGGCGGCTGCTCGAGAGAGCAATGAGAGTGCTTGGGAGCACAAGGCAAGTGCTTCGTAGCAAAAGGCGGCTGCTCGCGATAGCAATGAGAGTGCTTGGGAGCACAAGGCAAGTGCTTGGGAGCACAAAGCGGCTGCTCGAGAGAGCAATGAGAGTGCTTGGGAGCACAAGGCGGCTGCTCGAGAGAGCAAGGAGAGTGCTTTGGAGCACAAGGCGGCTATGAGTCTAGACCTGTCCAACGTCTTAGGACCGGGGCAATAAGGAGCAGTGATGGTCCGGTCCTGGTGCTAAGGCAGGTACTCTGGAGTGCAGATTGGACGTGACCGATGTCTTTGAACCGGGGAAACGAGCAACAATGATGATGGCGATACCTTCGGCCCCGCTGCTCTGGCTCTGTTCCTGGGGTGCGTTGAGATTCGTGCGATGCCCGGGTGACCGTCTTCTCTGTCTTCTTTGAGTTTTTGAGGGTAGCGGAGGTCTCAAGGATGATGACAACCGCCTAAAGAGAGATGATCACGGATGCAAATGCTTGAATACACGTAAATAGCGTGAAAACAGCACTAGCAGGGTCTATGGAAGGTTATGGTATGGTGCACTTGAGAATCTGAATTGTGATGCAACTAATGGTTATGTGGTGGAGATTAAGGTGTGGCAGCTCAATTTCGAATAAAATGCCGGTGTTTTGATACTTGATTGTGTTTTGGTATTAAGTACCAATTAAGTCTTTTAATTTAACACTTATACACTTAATTACACCGAATAACAATTAAATTAACGTCAGGTTTGTAAATTACTACGAAGACTTTGAAATATATAATTTTGAAGTAATTTTAGAGGAACGTAACTTCAGAGCACAGAGCAGGGAGATGGTCACACTAGGACAGTTGGAGTCAGACTGGAGAGCGGACACGTCCGTACTCTCCGAAAGTTGGTTGGTCTCTGGGAGCAGTGCCAAAAGGGACTGACTACTACTGCTCCCTTTCCTTTGTTTGAGCCAATGCTGAGGCATCGGCTCCTTCTACTACTTGAAGCTCTCAGACCCATACAAAAGTGGGGGTTTGAGAGCAACTTAAGTAAAGTCGTTAAGTACTCTGGGTTTGAGAGCAACCCAAACCCAAATGCTCTGACGTCATGGAAAATTTCTGACCATGCTGTACAGTCACTACTGAACAGTGGGGGTGTTTAAAAGAAAGCTATTTCGTTTCATAGCTGGGCATATATGTCTTGCGCTCAGCTATGTTTATCGCTACCCCCGTTTTTATGGTGCTTACTTCTAAATTTCTTGACCTTGGTCAGTTCAACATTTAATTGCTAAGCAATGGTCAGTTTGATTACAGTGAAAAAACAATACAGACCTGCCGGCTCGCATTTGTGATTGTTTTAAAAAAGTTCTAAGACAATAGTGTGAACGGTTTGACCTGTAGCGTGGGGCCAACAGACGGGCAGACAGACGGACAGACGGACATGACCATTTCATTAGATGCTTGCTCAGCATCTAAAAATTGGTCGAAATAAAAAAATCCGGTGGTTCGCGCCGGATTTGCGTGACGGGGGCCCGAAGTAGATGCTGAGCTTCCAGCGAATATTACCTTTAATGAAAAAAGAACCATATTGAGGAAAACTAACTATTAGCGTCCAAAGAGACCCGGGCTTTTTAAGTCGTTTTTCATGTCAACGAAATATTTTTTTTCTAACGCCCCATACTACTAGTAGTAAGAATCCTCGGTTTTAGTGGAATACATGCTCATGGTATCCCGTAATACACGGGTGAACCTGAAACCTTTTATAATTTTTAAAACAACGTTATGGTTAAAATATGAAAATTTTTGCTATCGCATATTTTTTGGTGGGCTGTTTGACATACACCTGATTTTTTTGAAATTGAAACTCCTAAAAAATCGTATTATTTTTTAATTACCTGGGTTTTGGCAATGCTATTGGGTTGTAGCTTGTTCATTTTTTTTCTCTGGACGCCACCCTAACTCCACTATGATTATTTTTTTTTAAAATAGGCAAAAAAATTAGCTATATTGGTGTCTTGAAATTTTGGCAGAGCGGGGGTGGCGTCAAAAATAACAACTGATTAAACTTTAATTATTAATTAGGATTAAAGTTGTCGCCGTTGCCACGTTCCCTATTACTTTTAACTTCTCGCATGTGAAAGTTTAAACTCATGCAACGGAACGGCAACAACTACAGCAGAACCATAGAAATCAACTGCCACAGTGGGCTAGGTGTTAAGCATGCGGACGGTTTTCCCGGTGCTCAGAGTTCGAATCCTATTGGAGGAAAAAATTTTAAGCACTTTTTATCATTTTTATGCGACTAGACTGCATAATATTACGATAGATGGAAAGCTCTATTCAAACTCTATCATTTAAGCTATAATTTTATTTATTTTGACACAATTTTGGTGCGGCATTGCGCTGGACGGTAATAGATACATTTAGACTATTGTATCAAAGATCAAAATACGACAGCGCCTATTTCTCTTTCTTCCTCTTCCTCTCAAATTTCTTATTTTTTTAAAAACCATGGTCGCACACACAATTTTATATCTTGGCGGGACGGACGGAAGACTGTAGGAGTGTTGACGATTGGGCTTCGAACCCTTGGGCTTGGAAATATTTGTGCTCGTACGAATTCTTGGAGTACAACGATGTATATACGAATGCATTTATGAATGCATGACCGCATGTATTTACGTTTATATGTATGTATGTATGTATTTACGTTTATGTATGTACGTATGCATGTATGTAGGTATGTATGTCCGTATGTATGGATGTATATAAGTTTTTGTTTTTATGTATGTATGTATATATGGATGTTTATACGTACATATGTTTGTATGTAAGCATGTACCATATTTCCTCTAACGCAGGTCTCGAATAATGCGCGGTTCTCTAATAGTACGCGGGGGGTAGCCGCCTCAGTTTGGGTAGTACACGGGTCTATTCAACACATTATTATATGGCAGTGAGCGGGTCTCTTTTAATGCGCGGGGGGTCTATGCTCGAGTTCGGATAATACGCAGCGCGTACTATCAGAAGAAGTACGGTATGTATGTACGTATGTGTGTAAAAATGTATGTGCGTGTGTATGTATGTATTTACGTATATGTATGTACGCACGTATGTATGTGTGTATGTACGTTTCCATATATGTACGTTTGTTTGTATGCATGTGTGTACATCTCTATGTATGCATGTTTGCGTTTTCGTGTGTGTGTATGTGTGTTTGTTTGTATGAGTATATGTGTGTATGTATGTATGTATTTATGTATGTGGGTTTGCGTGTGTGTCTATGTATGTATGAAAAGGAGTACAGACAGACAGACAGACTGACGGACATAAACATTTCATTAGATGCTGCTAAAGCTGTGCATCTAAAAACTGTGATCTGTGCAGCACGCTCAACAGACGTTCAGACTGACAAACTAACTAACATGACCATATCGTTATACTTGGTGATATTTCGGGTATAATGAGTCTAAGTGTTAACGATTTGATGTGTGATAATGAGTGAGCGACCAACTACAGAGTTCGAATTGCAAAAGGCGAATTTATAAGTTTATTGCTTCACTGATAGGAGTTAGTAAAGTACAAGATCTCTCTTGGAGGTGAAATCAGAAGTGTCTTTCTATAAGTCGGGTTAGTCCAAATTACAACTTTTGTTATGCTTAACTAGCTAATACTGTTTTAAGCCCAAGGACCGCGTCCTTAGCCACATCCGTTCCAAACGTTGTGAGTGTCACGATCATCTAGAAATATCCGCTGACCGTTTACAAATTTGAGTGACTCATCGCATGAGCACATGATTGACACATATCTGACATTACAATGTCATTACCAATTTGCATACCGGTGACACAGCCCCTAAATCTAGCTGTGCTTCGCACATTACAACAATATCAATGCATCCTTAAGCTCAGAAATTAAATAGCAACAAAATAATATCAGTGTCTTTTGACTGCCACAAACTGCTAAGAATATTTAAAGTCACAATTCAGAACTTCGATCTTTCCCTCAAAAGAGATAACTGAAGTAATGTTTCGTAAAAAATACATAAAGGGATCGTCCATGTGTAATGCTATCTGTGGGTTGTTTGGTTTTAGTTAGTATTGTGTTTGAAGGCGGGTGGTACCTAATGGGTTTTGATTTGGGTGAAATCCTTTACAGACTATCCTGTTTGTATATAGTTACGTGCAGAGGCCAAACACCAATGGCGCCATCCAAATTTACCAACATTTTGGACCCACTCTCCCCCCTTGTCATGTTTTTAAGGATTGCGCAAATGACTATCAGAACGTGGGGTTTCCGGTGTTTTCAGTGGCCCACCCTTAATTTTAATGACGCCATTTGTGATTCGCCCCTATCAGCCAACCATACCTACATTGCACGTAGGACCTGTAGTATGTGTAGATGTCCATAGATTTGCCCGGGAGGGTTTAAACTAAACTGTACCTACAATTCAAAATTCAAAGAACCTATGTATCTATTATTATTATTATTTACCAGGGGTTCAGCCTCTTACGAGACTGACGCCGCCGAGGCCTTATTTATAATGGCCTATCGCAGACTCCCCCTTAAAAAAACACCTTATTCCGAGTCAGTGTGTGAGCCTGCCCGTGGCACGTGCAAACGCCACGAGCTGACCCACAGATGCCTGACCCAACATTTCCAACGAGATAACGCAACCACCAAGATAGAGGTTTCTCACTAATACAAAGGCTGGGCATGTTGTCATGAAGTGAATCGAGGTATCATCCTCCTCCCCACAGTGCAAGCACAGCGGAGAGTCCAATACTTTTATCCTCCAGCCATGACTGCCCCAAGCCCCATGCCCGGTAACAAGCCCAATCAACCACCTTAATTGATCGCTAGGATATCGTACCAGTGACGTTTTACCGTACAACGGTGCTGATATCCAGAGCTTGGCCATCCTACAACTGCTCAAGCCAGTCCAGTGTCTCTCATGCTCACGCCTTGCCCATCCCGCAATAGCGCAATGGACAGCGGAGATTGGGACTGGTAGTATTGGCCTTGGGCCCAACTGCTTGACGCAACTACCATCATGCGAAGCCTTCGCCAGCCTATCCGCCTCTTCATTACCCCTGAACCCCGAGTGAGCAGGGACCCAAACCAATTCAACCTCGCAACCCCTATCAGCGAGTCTATTAAGGTAAGAGTGGCAGTCCCCTACAAAACTCGAGGCAGTGTAAGGCCTAGATAGGGCACGCAAAGAGCTCTGACTATCACTGAAAACCCTAACCGGGAGATCCCGGCGTTCATTCTCCAGCAGCCAATGAGCTGCCAGAGAAATGCCAAAGATCTCACACTGGAAAACAGAGGCATCAGCTCCTAAATACACGGACATAGCCAGAAGGGTAGTGATTACCCCCTGACTCCTGTCCTCAATAAAGACCCCACAGCCAGCATTGTCACCTTCACGTGAGCCGTCTGTGTAACACACAACAACCCCTCCACCAAGGAATAAATCCCTCACCCAATCAGCCCGTGACCCAAGTTCCACAGTAAACCTGCGATACTCCAGGTTCTTATATGTCCAGTCCACTGGCATCCTGAGAATTGGGTCACATAAGCCCTATCTTTCGCAAATCACAGTGTGACTACCAGAACCCCTAAACATAGGATTGACCGTCCACAATCCCCTGGTTTTCAGCCTATGAAATGATCTAACGGCAGCTGAGCCTTAACATTCCTTGCAACTAGGACACATAAGAGTGGTGTCTCATGCGATCCAGCTACAAAAAGTTGGTCAGCTCTGCCCAACCCTCTTACCGCACTTCGGTAACAGTATGGTTCCTGAATGAGACACACATGCAAGCAGACCGGACGACTACGAGCGACACCGTTTTGGCGATTTCCCTGTCGCACCACTCTATCACGGAGACCACATAAACTAAAGGCCGCCGCTTTAGAGTGTTGCATATTAATTTGCGTCAGGTCAACACTGGAGATGTTCACTAAGTGAACACCCCCATTTAATTGACCTAACCCGGTGTTAAAATTTGTCACCGCACTCGCTGCCGCCATTATCGTCCCATCCGCTCACATTGCCCACAAACCTCACCATACCTAAACCATACAACACTATGCAGTGTGGAACACATGTGCATATACCAATTTAAACAAGCCTTAATAGACCCGTAACATGAACAGGCCTTGATAGACCGGCAAAACCAACATTCCCTAAGCGATTTAGTAGACCAGCTATGTGAACCAGCCTTAACAGACCACGCTTCTAAACCAGCCTTAATAGACGTGCTATATAAACATACCTTAATAGACCAGCAATCCCAAATGACTCAAGTGGGCCACCTATGTAAACTTGCCTTAATAGACCACCTATCTGATTTAGCCTTAATAGACCTGCTATATAAACAGGCCTTAATAGACCAGAAATCTAAAACATTCCTAATTATTCTATTGACATTAGTCGACACGTCGTAGTCGGAAGAGCTACGCCATCCATCGGCTAACACATGAACTAGAGTGAGAGAAAAAGGCGCGAGAAAGACTGCAAAAGTGAGCATATGTACACACATATTACAGCACTGACCTAGCCCTCCCATCTCCACCATACAGATATATGAATTTACAAAAATAAATAAAATATCCAAACTTAAACTAGAGAAACCCGGGTTTCGGGGGGAGTACTTCCAAACCTGCAGGAGAATTCTTCTTCTCCTAATTTTTCGGTACTTGTTCCATGTTCCCAAAGCCACGGGTATTCTCACCACCACCACACAAAACCTTTCTATCTTGGTGGTTGCGTTATCTCGTTGGAAATGTTGGGTCAGGCATCTGTGGGTCAGCTCGTGGCGTTTGCACGTGCCGCGGGCAGGCTCACACACTGACTCGGATAAAGGATTTTTTTAGGGATGTCTGCAATAGGCCATTATAAATTAGGCTTCGTCGGCGTCAGTCTCGTAAGAGGCTAAACCCCTGGTAAATAAATAATAATAGGCTATACTGGTTTGTTAAAGAACATACTCACTGAAACCTCAGCATCTACTTTGGGCTTACAGTCGAAAAAATTATAATTTTAGATTTTGGCGCCAGAATGAAATGTGCAACGCTATCAGAATGTAAATTATTTAGATATTAGTGATAATGTTTCTATTCCGGAGCCCACATTTTAAAAATAAAACCTTATATAAACCTTTCCATTAACTGGCATGCGAACAATAACATTTTGCTGCTCTTAAGCATGACCGTGAAGTAGTTGCCTATGTTAAAGCATGTATTTTCAGCGAATCTCGTCTTGCTCCAATATCTTTATTTCTGGAAATCGGCTATTACTAGTGTGTTAAATGGAAGTTAATTCGATGGCAGTGTCTTACAACGGAAGTTTACTTATTTATTTCAAACTCAAGGTGGGATTCATTATCTATCGTATCGTGTATCTATTAAGATAGATATATATATATTATATGCAGCTATATATATAACCAGTACATATAGCTATAATACATAATCCATTTAACTGTAATGTATGATTTCCAATGCAAGTATATTAGGATGCTAAAATACTTTCCGTGTTACTTATAATATTCTTAAGTATTGAAATATAATATTGTGACACTAGGAAATACCAACGGTCAGCAACATTTATTGTGAGTTGCAACCAGGACTAAAATCTGTAAACAGGACCTTCAAGTCTCTGTATTTTATTGCTCTGTTATTGTCGACATCGGCATTCTACAATAACGAAACTTCATTCCAATTGAATTTCACATTTCACACCTCTTATATTCTATAGATGTGTGTAAGCATTTTAAAATACCAAGTGAAACTCTAATACATTTGACCTATTAATATTACAATTACAATGTTACAAATATTATTTATGAAAATATGAGAGTTTTAGACTGAACGAAATTATGAAAATAAATATCATTCAAAAGACAACTGAGCGACTGAAAGCATCAACTTTTATTTCACTCTCGAGACTTTGCTCTTTGAACTTAGAATCATCTTCAAATTCATAAACAGTTTGATTTTTGTCCCTGCATTCATCCGCATAAACCGTACATCCGTTACCCGGACAACTACTAAACTGTACAGTATCATTCATCACTATTCAAATATACACACTCTGCCGATATGATTATATACGTTGTGATGACCCCAAAAGTAGTATAATAATATGTCCTGATATTGTTTGCTTCATTTCGATTTTACACTTGGGAAATGTCCCTTGTTACTATAATAACAGGCTTGTAACCTATTCTTAGCAACACTTTACCTACTAAAAGCCTTTGCAAATTAAAAAAACGGTTTTGAGATGATTCTGCACCACATTTTCACTATTGAGGTTTCTGATCATAAAATTTATTACATGCATGAGGTAGAAAATGAAGTAATAAACATTTTGTAAATTTAGCTGTACCTCAACTGCTTGCCACCTATTTGGTATCGAAGGTCGTTGTTGGTCTAAGCAAACTACTTTTCTCATTTCTTCAATCGTTGGGTCAGAGGGCACCATGTCATGAAACGGAAGTTGATAGTCATCGAATATACCTAAAACGTTTATCAAATTAGCTCCAATAAACTGCACTATCAAACCCGTTCGATTTAAATCACAAAAACACATGAATTAATCCACCTACCTCCGACATTGCACCTTCTTGCAACTTCCCAAAATACTAGTCCCATTGCATAAACATCTGCTCTTTTAAACGAGTCAAAATTATCTTTGTTTATAGATTCATCCAGCACCTTTACAAAAAACAATGCATTGTATTAGTTAACGTTGAGCATGATTACAAGTTCTAAGTAAGATACACAATTTAAGTAGAGGAACTACAGCCATGATTAAATAAAATACAGTCACACGTCACACCATTAACTTTCAGTTTTAATATATGTGAAAACTTGGAAAAAATTAAAGAACGGAAATAAAGTGTACTAGGCACTGCAGATAATACATAATACGGAGCTACAGAGCTAATAACTTCACTTATTATTCTTACCTCTGGCGACATGTAACGCTTGGTTCCGACTCTACTGTTTAGAGGAATATCGACTTCATTAGATTCCATATCGTACCGTACCGCTAATCCTAAGTCGCCAATACAACAAGACCCATTTGATTTAACTAAAATATTCTTCGATTTCAGATCTCGGTGAGCGATGGCTGGTTTCCCTTGTGTTCCCACTATTTCCATGTGTAAATGGGCTAAACCTGTAGCAATTGAGAGAGCCATTCTTATCATTTGCACAGGATCGACTGTTGATCTATTTAAAAAGTCACATAGGGATCCTTTTTCATGGTAATCTGTGACGAGCCACAGTTGGGTCCACGTTCCATTGTCTAAACACATCAAAAATAAAATAATCATAAAGTTAATTTTCTAGGCATTTTAAAGGATGCTATCTTTGACATGCATTGCACAAAAATAATTAATACGTGCATTTACAGAATAATTGATCCCAAATTAAAAATAAACGATAGGTTTGCAAAAATACAAGCAGGCACTATAAGCAATATTGTAACTTAATTTACTACAAGAAATCCTAACCTTTATTGTCTGCAGCTACGAAGCCAAGTATGTTCTCATGGCGGAGCATCACTGTTTGGTAAATTTCTGCTTCCCGGAACCAAGACCTCTCCTCTCGGGATGAAAATATTTTTACAGCAACATTTTCTCCTCGCCAACGTCCTCTCCACACTTCCCCGTAACGACCATTTCCAACCTCCTCAATTAATTGTACCTGACGGGCAATACTCCTCTGAAACAGCAGTGGGAGACCTAAAGGATACAGCCGAAATGTATGTAAATTGTAAACAACGAAAAGACATATGACAAATATTGGACCAGCAATGATTAAGGTCATTTCCCACACAATCGACAACACTCAACATGTTTAAGCTAGCATTTTCAGTAATGCCATTTTAAACTATGGGAAGCGAGAACTGGTAAGGCATCCTCTTTTTCATTAGGGGCGATACATCTATTACGTCTTAAGAAAGGGGGCATGAGGGTCAGAGTGCCTATCCTTTGGAATGGGTGTACGTACCAAAAAAGGGGGGGGGGTGGGTGGGGATTTAAAATTTCGGATTTTTGTAGATGTAATAGATGTACGACCCCTTAGTCCAAAAAATGTTTACTACATATGGCTATAGGACATGAAATTACCCGATCCAGATCCACTCGTTGTCATTTCTATCATATCTTTGAGACTAGGGCCACTAGCATCTACATCAGTACAAGTGGACAGATGATACCTATCCAACTGAGGGGCTAGTGCATGCTGATATTGCTTACGCCGATCCTTCTTTTGCCACATATAGAAGAAGCACATCACAACGAAAAGACATATGACAAATATTGGACCAGCAATGATTAAGGTCATTTCCCACACACCCATTTCTTGTAGAGGACCTGGTTTAACTACCATCACACGCAAAACATATATATTAAAATACATTTTTAATAGACTTGCACCAACTTAACATACATTATGTCTCGAACTGCTAGAAGTACAGCATAGAAAATGATTTATTATTATTAAATTATAAAAGTATGAATGCCTCAAATCCAAATTAAACTTGCTGTTTAATTAAAAAAACAAAAACCACTGATTCCAATAAAGTGAATTCACATGCATTTAAATTTGTATAATGTTTTATGTGTAACTTTTAAATATTAAAAGTGCAACAAATTCGCAGTAAACAACTAGAACATATTTTGATACGGCTTCTGCAATAATACGGATGAAGACATCAAAGGCTAAGGCCACATACATAGGAAAACAGATAGGAAACAAAGTCCAACGTCCCAAATGTTAGTTACTTATAGGAAACATCTGTAATTCCCCAAACAAACCATGAATAAAAAATCCGGTGCTTCGCGCCGGATTTGCGTGACGGGGGCCCGAAGTAGATGCTGAGCTTATAGCGAATATTTGCATTAATAAAAAAAGATCAATTGTATCAACGATCAAAATACGACAGCGTCTAACTCTCTTTCTTCCTATTACTATCAAATTTCTTATTTTATTCAAAACTATGGTCGCACACACAATTTTATATCTTAGCGGGACGGACAGAAGACTGTAGGAGTGTTGGCGACTGGGCTTCAAACCCTTGGGAAAATTTGTGCTCGTACGAATTCTTGGAGTACAAAGATGTATGTACGAATGCATTTATAAATTCATGAACGTATGTATTGTTAGAGTCCAGTAGGTATTCAAGACACAATGGTAAATAGTAGTGAAAATGTACTCAATTCGTAATTTATTCTCCGAAAAACAACACACGTCCACACAATTCAACAGTAAAATAAGATATGGAAGAAGAAATAATCGAATGATGATTTGAATCTGGATTCAAATCATCCCGTATGCATTACTAATATAATACATTACAACCAATAGAATGATATAATAATATTCTTCCTTCTAATATTTGTAATAATAATATTTCCATTCTCATATTTGTAATAATAATATTTCCATTCTCATATTTGTAATAATAATATTTCCATTCTCATATTTGTAATAATAATAATCTCCATCATAATATTAGCCAGGATTAATCCGTATCCATGACATGACCCTCTCCCGGTTAAACGTCGACCCGACGGTTAAATAACTTTGTTATAGTTGATGTCCTGCGTCAAATCGTACAAAAGCGAGGTAGTTGTTTCTATATATGCCGCCCGTCCGTATAAAGAACGACCCGATCTTTTGAAAGAAGGATGACGAGATAGGGAAACAGGATAGGGAAGAAAGAATTTCTGATTGGGATTTCTGCGTTCAGGAGAACAAGGAAGACGAGGCCAAGAAATCAGCAGCAGTACAATCGATCCAGTCAGAATTCGCAAGGCCCATTAAGTAACAACAATTAGGGCTGCACATTCACTGACGGTACTAAACACCAAAGAACCAAAATGAACAACAAATTAGTGAAACTGAAAAATACAAAGCTTTGTTGATTTCGTCAGTATACGAGTTGCAGGTCAAGTCAGGGCAGCGTAAAGGGTGACACAAAGAAACATATCGCATGAGAGTTTCCATGGCCAAGTAACTACAACGAGAATTGTCAATGTGGTTAAGAAAATGAAGCATGGACACATATCGCTTGAGAGTGCCAACCATTTCCAACCACAATTGTCAGAAGTAAAAATGTCCGGTGGAAACTTTAACGACGCAAACAAGATTACCTTTGACGACAGCTAGTGTAATTGTAGATGTGAGTCGATACAAGCCCAGATAAAGGTAGATAAAGTGGCTTAAGTAACAGTAAGGATCACCGGGTGATGGCTACGGTGGGTTAATAGTGAGTCTATATTTGTACGAAGTAATGACACACAGAAACATATCGCGTGAGAGAATCGTGTGTCGACAACTTAAGAGTAATAAAGAAATAGTAAACAAGTTATTTGCGTAGATTGACAAGGACTCATATCGCTTGAGAGAGCCACCGGTCAACAACTTACAATAAAAAATAAATGATAACTAGATAATAAATTTTTTTTTGAACAGGAGAAAGAGGAAACTTAAGAGAGTCACAGGCAGTAACTATTAGTATACACCGCAGGACAATATATTTGTATCCATGGGATGACAAGGACACATATCGCGAAAGAGAGTCACAAGTCACTAACTACGATGTGATGGAAATAGTGTCACAAATAGGATCACAGGTGTATTGCAGGTGTTCCGAGCACGGTAAGACTGGTAATGTGGAGTACTGCGATTAATCCAAAGACTTTTGAGGATAATACCGCTTCATAAATCTAGTGTTGACAGTACTTATTTTCAGAAAATTTTTGTGTTTTCGCATATCCACTATGCGGTACGACATCGGGTTGATCCGTTCTACAACCTTGTAAGGACCTTTATGTTTGGGGAGTAACTTGGCTACTAACCCACTTGGCCGCTTGACATTAGATATTAGAACGCTTTCTCCTGGTGAGAACTTTTTTACTTTGTGTAGCTTATCATACTTCTTATTAAAGTGAAGACGTGATGCCAGAGTAGAACGTTGAGCCTGGCGCTGTGTCAATCGCTGATACTGTTGCCGCAATTTAGAATTGACACAATATGTTGAAGGAACCGGAAAAATGACATCACAAGGTAAAAATGCGTCCCTACCAAATACAAGTTGAAATGGTGTAAACCGAGTAACAGTATGCAGGGTAACGTTATACGCGTAAACGGCTGGAGCCAACTTCTCTTCCCAATCCAGATGATCATCATTAATGAACTTGGCCAGCACACGTTTTATAGTGTGGATAGTTTAATAGTGCTTGAGTGTAGTTAGTGAATTCATGCGAAGTGAAGTATGACCCGGCATCCACGACTAACCTTGACGGAATACCATGCTTATAGAAAATGTTATCTTCCAGAGCTTTTATAATATAAGTTGAGTCCACAGAAGGTAACACGGCATATTCCACGTAACGCGTCAATTGATCATTAAGAATTAGAACGTATCTATTATTAAATTTGTTAACTGGAAAAGGCCCAATAATATCCATGCTAATGGTATGAAACGGAGTTTCGGGAACAGCGAGAGGGCACATAGGTCCTGGTTGCGGTTGGCAGCAGCGACTATACATTTGACAAATATCGCAACTCTTTAAAAATTCTGCGACGTCACGTTTGCATTTCGGCCAGAAATACCTTGACCGTAGAGTATTCAAAGTTTTTGCTAAACCAAAATGACCTCCAGCAGGATCCTCATGCACTTTGCGAAGCAACAGGTCACGAAAACCTCGTGGAATACACAACTTCCACATTCGGCCTCCGTCAGCAGTATTAGCTCTGTAAAGTAAACCTTGGAGTAAGCCATACAGCTTATGAAACTTAGATGGAGTTCTAGATTCCATGGCCGTAATAATGGGGCCAAAATGTTGGTCCTGACGCTGTAGTAGCCGTAAATCTAGAGAAGAATCCCCGTGGTCGACGGCGTGTAAATAGCACTCAGGAAAGTCCTCTTCTACGTCAGGTGCAGGGCCAACCGGATTTCGCGAAAGAGCATCCGCATGCATATGCTTCCGGCCAGATGAATACACAACTGTATAATCATATTGCTGTAAAAACAATGCCCACCTTGCCAGTCGACTATTAGGATCTTTAAGCTGAAGCAAATTACATAAGGAACAATGATCCGTGATGACAGTAAAAGATTTTCCATAAATATAGGGCCGAAACGTTTTAACAGCATGTATAACTGCCAGTGCTTCTACCTGACTCACTGCATATTTCTTTTCGGCATCATTTAATGAACGGGAACAATAGGCAACGGTGTACTTGATGCCATTCTCTATTTGCATTAAAATACCGCCTAAGCCGTATAATGAACTGGCATCAGTATGAATCTCCAATGGCAGAGAAGGATTATAATGAGCCAGAATTGGAGCTTCGACCAACAGTTTCTTGAAGTGAAGAAATGCATCTTGACACTCGGAAGTCCAGACAAACGTGGCATTTTTCCGTAGCATTAAATTAAGAGGATAAGCGATTTTGGAGAAGAAGGGAATAAATTTGCGATAGTATGAACACAAAGACAAGAAAGAGCGAACATCCTTCAAACGGCGGGGTTTAGAAAATTCAGACACTGCTTTTACTTTGTCCGGATTTACTTGAATGCCTTCTTCAGAAATCACATGGCCCAGGTACAGAACTTTGTTCTGAGCAAAGTAACATTTAGATGGTTTAAGAGTTAAGCCTGCTTGCTCCAAAGACTGCAAAACCAGAATGAGGCGTTCGTTGTGTTCGTCAAGTGTCCTACCTGGAACTAAAATGTCGTCAAGAAATACCAAAGCCGCTGTCCAGTTTAAATTGCCCAGAACTTTGTGCATTAATCGTTGAAACGTTATCGGAGCCCCAGATAAGCCAAACGGCATCCTAGTGTATTTATAATTTCCCTCAGGAGTTGTGAAAGCTGTCATGGGTCTAGAAGCTTCTTCTACCTCAACCTGACTGTAAGCACTCATTAAATCCAAGGTCGAAATAAATTTGCAACCTCCTAAACGGTCCAGTGCGTCTTGAATTAATGGAAGAGGCCAAGTAGTCTTCTTAGTACGTAAATTTAGCTGCCTGAAATCGTTGCAAAAACGCAGCGTGTTATCCTTTTTCTTAGCAAACACAATTGGTGCACTGTATGGAGAAGTACTCGAAACAATAATGCCACTCTCTAACATGTCAGCGACCTGGTCTGATATAATCTTTCGCTCGGCGTGAGACGTCCTTTGAGATCTTATTCGAACAGGTCTGTCGTCCAGCAAATCTATTTTGTGACGCAGTACGGATGTTTTACCCAACTCGGAAGCTGAAAAAGCAAAGGCCTTACGATACTTTGACGAAATCCCCTTAAGGATAGTCACTTGTTCGTCTGTCAAGTACTCTGCAAACGTGAGATTATCAATGTCTGGATTAACGTAATCCTGTTTAGCCTCCGAAATTGATGAAGCTGCGCAACAGTGTACGGACTTAGCAGACACATTCAAACTCTGGCTATGAGTGTCTCAGCATCAATGGCTTCAACTTTTCCAAGAACTTGTCTGTGGCTCAACGTCAATTCTGCGGTGGTAGGGTTAGTGACATACACAGCGCTTGTGCTTCGCTCAAACGTATTTACTGAAGACGGGAGTATAAAACAATTTCTGTACTGGGTTATTGTGAATGGCGTAAAGATACCATCAAAATCTGTTAGTTGGTCACATACAACGGGAACCCTTGTTGTGGCCTCAGGAGGAAGCGACGTAGGAAAACGGACTCGCACAAAGTTGACCGCAGGAGATTTAACTGGTTTTGTAGAAGTTTTGACGGCTTCCAGGGGCAACGGAGGAGACGATAAACTTGACAAGGCTTGTGAAGTATCAATGTAAACCAACTTGCCAGGCCAGTCAAAGCAAACAGAATGTGCCTTCAAAAAGTCTATACCCAAAATGACATCACAGAAAATGGGTGCTATCAAAAAGTTTCACGTTACTGACCGACCTTGCAAGGTAATAGAAGTAGTGATACAGTGAGTCACTTGAGGTTTAGGGGCGTCAGTCGAGGCTAGCGTCAAATTAAGAGGAATTTGCAGACGTACAGATTGGCTTGTTATTGCTACCGGTAATTGGGCAAAAACTCGTGTATTTAAAAGAGATACACTAGCGCCAGAATCAAGTAATGCGTCCACTGTTACAGAACTCAGACAAGCAGGCACTTTGATGACGTCTGCTGTGAGAATTGGAAACGAAACAGTTGAGTTTGGGAGCTGCACAACTGGAGCAGAGAGTGGCAAAGCGGGTATTGGGTGACCAACGGTGGTGTTAGTATATTGGGCCTGATGTTCCCGCTGCATCAGGCCTATTGGTTTTCCGAAACCCGAGGAACAATGGTGGAAGACAAAGGTTGTGGAGCCTGCCGAGGATGAGTTGAATGATGATACGGCTTTCGATCATGAGCTCGATAGTGATTGTTCCGAGGCTGCGAGCCAGAAACAAATGAACGCTCGGATTGGCGTGGTTGAAAGTCACGACGATGAAAATCGCAATCTTTAATACCATGGCCAGCTCTACCTCAATAACCACACCATTGTTGAAACCGACTTTGGGTGACGGAGGGTAACACAGCAGGGGCATCCAGAGCTGGTGGCAGTTTTGGAATTGTTGGAAGCACTGGAGCAGATACATTGCGACTCTGTTTGAGCTGATTGTCGACCACGTTTTCAAATTTGTGCATTTCAGCGGCAAAACATTTTAGTACAGTGAGGAACTGAGTAACTGTGCCTTGAGCACCCAGCTGACGTTTAATCGTCCAACGTAAATCAAAAGGTAGGCCATCAAACAAATGCTCAAGTTGGCGCTGTTCAGACATGCGAGCATCCATACGGGTGAAAAGGGCACGCTTGCGAGAGACATAGGACTTAGAGTCATCAACACCTACACGAAATTTCAGCTTCAAATTCTCTCCTGTCGCCAACGTCACTTCATCCACTTCCGGAAAATCCGCTTTTAAAGCATTGCAAAAGTTGGTATACTTGCCATTGCAGTTATTCGCTGTCAGCCCTGTAATAAAAGGTCGTTTAGAAAACCCCCACCAGTCAGCAGCTGTAGATAAAAGGAATTTCTCCATATTCAACAATTTCCAATCTGCGGTTTTGCCAAAGTGGGCGCAACGGTCATCCATCAGAGTCAACCAGGCTAAGCATGACGACGTACCATCAAACGAAGGAATATTGGCAATGATGTCCTAGGGAAGAAACGCTGCCATTTGGAACGAATTGCGTACAAAGAAGTCTAATACCAAAACCTTAGCACACGACCTCGGAAAGTGTCCTCGTGGATACGGCTGGCAACAGGCTAAATGAAGTGTATGATAAAGACGCGCTTAAGCAAAGTGTCAGAAGCTAATGCTGTAGCAACGTGACAACAATAACAAAAAAAACGAAGCAAGCAAATGCACAGTAACACACTTGGCAATGTGAGAGTACGACAACCGACGCAACTTCCACCGAATGATGAAAGAAATAAGGCGGCGATACTGTTGTTAAGACGATAAGCAAGTAGTGTGGTATTTAATGCAAAAAACGGCCAACAATGACTTTGCACATGCGTACAGGAATATTGAATAAACACGACAACAGCACCCGGCTGTGAACGTACCCACAGCAATCCGCGCATGCGTGGCCACGTAACAATTAATAGCGACAAAACAAGCCGGCTACGAACGTACGCAATCCGCGCACGCGTGGCAATTGACAACAAAAACGACAAAATGATCCGGCTGTAAACATAAAGAAAGCAATCAGCGCATGCGTGGGCAAGGAACAACAAAAGCGACAAAAGTTGACGGCCAGCAACGCAGTGACAGCAATCGGCGCAGGCGCAAAAGAAACTAGGCGAAAATCAGGCTATCTTTTTGAATGCAAAAACAAAATTGCGAGAGTAACGGGGCAAATAAGGCAATTTTAGATTTTGGTCAATGCGCACGCGCGGATCTGAAAAATAAAAAAAAATATCGTAGCGTGTGGTGCAGCCGGGATGAGTCAAACTGGCGACTTATCCAAACTGTAACAAAGACTACGGTGAGGAGTCTAAGTAAGTCTTAGAAAGTCGTACAGATGACGTCAAAAACCACAAGATGGAAGATCACCTAGAACACCAAAACAAAACTGCTTAAATTTAATTTAAGTTTTAATTTTGTTTTTTTATGTGCAACTTTTTATTTTATTTTTAATTATTTGTAGTGTAGATTGGGTGGCAAAGACAGCAGAGCGAAGGACGGAAATGAAACCAGCACCTTGTTAGAGTCCAGTAGGTATTCAAGACACAATGGTAAATAGTAGTGAAAATGTACTCAATTCGTAATTTATTCTCCGAAAAACAACACACGTCCACACAATTCAACAGTAAAATAAGATATGGAAGAAGAAATAATCGAATGATGATTTGAATCTGGATTCAAATCATCCCGTATGCATTACTAATATAATACATTACAACCAATAGAATGATATAATAATATTCTTCCTTCTAATATTTGTAATAATAATATTTCCATTCTCATATTTGTAATAATAATATTTGCATTCTCATATTTGTAATAATAATAATCTCCATCATAATATTGGCCAGGATTAATCCGTATCCATGACAGTATTTACGTTAGTATGTATGTCCGTATGTATGTTTGTACATATGTTTCACTAACAAAAGGGGGGTATTTAATATTAAGGTATATGGAGGACGTCATTCGTGGACGATCCCTCCAAAAAAGTTGAAAAATGTTTGAGAGTAGCTCTATACAAGAACTAATTGCGAAAAAATGACGTGTACGATCCTAGCAAAAAATATAACAGAGCGTCTCCTTCGCTTTTGCAATCATTTAAAAGTTAGTTGACTTAATTCGGTTAAGAAATGAGAGCTGTAGCCTACGATTTACACGGAAATACAGAAATATGCAGGAACAAAGGCAAATCGCCGGTTTTTGTACGTGTATGAAATGGAGTGTAAAATTTTGGAAGTTGGTCCGCTTAACTGCCAATTGCCAACAATGTATACAGTGGATTGTAACCAAAAACTATACAGCTCATCTACATCGCATTTCTGAGTGCTATGAATTTATTTGGTCAAGATCGCTTTAAAAATGCGACCTGTAGCGTACGACATACAAAAAGGGGGACAGACGGACAGACATTTGGGGGACAGACAAAACCATCTTATTAGATGCTCAATGAGCTGAAGCTCAGCATCTAAATAACCATCATATTAGATGCTCAATGAGCTAAAGCTCAGCATCTAAAAAAGCTAGTTTGCAACAACAAACAAACAACAAACCAACAAATTAAGCTTCTTTTACTCTGCGCCTTAATCTTTCTTAAAAATAATCATGCAACTATGGCACACGGATCCAACGTGAGTATATACAAATAATGCATCCAAAACTTCAACCCGACATCGTTCTTTATAATTGCTGGGTCTACATACTGACGGGATTTTGCAGAATCCTATTACAAAACGCTCATAGAGCGTTGAGCTCTATAGTTAGTAGTATGTACATGTTTTAGTGTGACAAATTCGAGCAAATATGAAGAGAGAGAAGTGAATTTAAGTAGGGACTAGTTTTTTGGGCGGAACTAGATCATGGGTGCGAGGCGGCACGGATTTCCAGTGTTGTATGTAATCAGCTGTTCGCGGCTCAGGCCGGCTTTCTTACCCACCACGACCACGGCACTGGCACTGACCGGCAGCCATCTCCAACCCACACCTCCCACACATTAAATTCTCAATCTTTAGTGCATTGTATTTCTTAGTAAGGTCTACGATTTTCGTATTATTAAGTAAATGCAACAAAAATCGCCATACAACAAGCAAGTACTCAAACTACATATTATTATAGCGAATTTAATTGCAATTACGCTAACTACAATTAAACTTGAAATGTGATAAATAGATTTATTTTATATGATTTACCACTAAATCGAGGTTGGTTATCACAAAAATGATGACCATTTTTGCTAATTATTGTTAATTGTGAAGTTAATTGCGATTACGCTAACTACAATTAAACTGAAAATGTAATAACTACATCAATACTATATGGTTGACTACTTAATCGGGGTACGTGATCACAAAACTGATGACTATTTCTGCTAATTATAGTTAATTGTCAAGTTAATTGCAATAAGGCTAACTGCCATTAAATTTAAAATGTGATAAGTATATCTATTTTATATGTAAAACTATTGCAAAAATAGTCGTCAGTTTTGTGATCACCTACCTGAAATTATAGGGCATATAGTATGAATTTATTTATCATATTTCAAGTTTAATTGTAGTTAGCGTAATTGCAATTAACTTAACAATTAGCAATAATTAACAAAAATGGTTATCATTTTTGTGATCACTCACCCCGATTTAGTAGTAAACCATATAATATTAATGTAGTTATCACATTTTGAGTTTAATTGTAGTTAGCGTTATCGCAATTAACTTCAAAATTAGCAATATTTAGCAAAAATGGTCATCATTTTTGTGATAACTTACCTCGATTTAGTGGTAAATCATATAAATAAATCTATTTATCACATTTCAAGTTTAATTGTAGTTAGCGTAATTGCAATTAACTACGCTATTAATTATGTGGTTTAAGTACTTGCGTTTTGTACGGCGATTTTTGTTGCACTTACTTTATTATGATACAATAGTAGACCCTACTTAATATTTTTAATTTTTTAATTAATATCAAAGTCGTATGTTAAGGTAATTCAAATTAGGTATAGATTATGCAGAACCGTTTTAAATACTGTTATATAATTTATTAGAGGACCCTAACGCAGGTTGCAACACTGGAAATTCTTTATGTGTTATATACATACCATTTTTGCAGTAATACCCGGCTGTGTGAAACCGTTAGTCCGATTGACGCTCAGAAAACGTTTAAAAGCGACTTAGCATAAATGGTTCATTAAATAATTCTTAATCGAATACAAACTGTCCCATTCAGCCGTTTTCAGAGCGTCATTTCAAAAATGCAAGTGAAAAAATCAATTTTTATATTGGAAAATTTAAAAAAACCCGAATTTTGACTTTGAAAAAATTCCTCAATGGTTCTAACAGCCAAACTTAATTTTTGGCTGAAGACGTTTTTTGTTATTATGCATAGATTATTTTTGAAAAATTCTTTTCTATAATACTAAAATCCGGGTTTTCTTTAAAACGAGTATACAAAAATTCAAAATTTTAACTTTAAACCTTATTGTAAGGTATCAGGATTAAACGATATGGGTTTGGTGAGAATCGGAAATGTGTCATTTTGAGGTTCTTGGATTATAAAAAACGATGTCACCTACCAAAACTGTCCCAGAAAAGTTAATTATCTTGCCCACGCAGTTAATCAGTTATCCCATCCCAAAAATAATTACAACACAAACCTAAAACCAGCTAATAGCATAGCTAGCTTATAAATCAAACAAAAATTTTCGCACCAATTTTCATTCATAACACCTCATAGGCAACAAGCATTTTTAAACAAACTATCAAATTGTCAAACATGAGCAAAGGGATTCACAGCCTGTTAATGCTCTTTGTGATTTTCGCCTTATGCATCAAATCTGTTTGACACATTTGAAGATAATAACGGTTCTTCATCTCATGAGCACATAACAGTGTATTTAAGCTAACGCAAACACTGTCTCATTCCATAACCTAAGCTTCAAGACTAATGAATTGTATTGCGAAGCAGACTAATTGTACATAGTGCTCATTTTGCATTACTTAAATTAACAATATTACATACCGCGCCTCTAAATATTGTGTATATATTTTTTCGTGAGATAGGTCACAAGCTCTTATGATTTTTCTACACTAATGGTAAACTAAAATATTAACTAAGTACTGCATGGTTCATTTATAAGCCCGCCTAAACATGGCAAACCTAACATCTCACGCGACAGGTGATCCGACTTTTTTAAATTCTAATTCCGGAATTGTCGGTTCTATTAGGTCGTAAATACTTAAATTCATCTAATTTAAACTTAAATCAGGCTGGGTATTGAAAAAAACTGTAGATGTAGTCTGTGCATTCTATTGTGACCTTGAAATTGAAATTGCAAAAACTATTTTGCAAAATGATTTCAAAAACGTGCTCCTGCAAGCCTCGCCGCCAATTAAGCTCAAGACCCATAGGGCGACAGTTAAGAATAAGGGGAAAAAACACGAGTGAAACTGTGAGTGCCATCATAGCGGTGGATACAATTGAACCCTATCTAACAGATAGAGTTATTCCTACAAACTACGACATTCTGGATTTCATCCTACTTACCAAAAAACGTCAAAGAGATAAAGCTAATTATGGCAACTCCCATTAACATGGATAAGGCATTTGAGAAACTAATAACCTAGATAAATTCTAAAAAAAAATTGACGCTATAAATGAAGCCAAAAATAAAGTGAGTGCGGTGACAATCCCTAACCAGCCACATATACCACCACATGCAACCTTTGCGACTATGACATCGAAAAACCTTAGGGTGAATTCCAACTTTCGACACACACAGCAAAGGCCCAATGACCATGGGCAGGATGAACCTTCTGTGGCAAGTGAACAGTCAAATGGACTGTCACTGATATCCGTAAAAAGCAAAATAAAAATGATCATAGAAAACAACGTCATATAGAAAGAAAGGTAGTTGTTGTTAAAAACGCTAGAATAGCACGTTTCACGAGATTTCATAAGTTTCAGTTCAAATAAAGGTCAACTTCCTTTATTAATATGAGTGTACGATTTTATTACTATTTTCTTATAATTAACATAAATACTCAAACGTGTTCATTATTTCCAACAGTTTAATTTTTCTCTCATAGTCAGGTTCGCACAGGTAAGCCTTGAACCATAACTAAATCGCAACTAATCGGTAATCTGTAGGTTCAGTCTACGCTAGACTCAATTATTCACTGATTTTGGCATATTTTACAATAATTTATAGTAGAAATAATTATAATATTATTTCTATAAATTCACCAATATTTATAGTAAAACCATAGCATTAAACATTAATTATATCTGCAACATTCTCGCCACCGTTTAATGCTTAATTTACTATAGGTACTACATTATCTATCGCCAATTTCAATCTTCAATTCCATTTACTTCAGTAATTAGCAATTCCATTCAAATCCGGTTTCACCATCAGTAGCAATTCCTTCTGGATATCTATTCCAGGATCATACACCATGCTACTTGATAGCGAAATACAATCAGGACCATTAAACATCCACATCGAAATAAGAATCAGAATTAGCATTTTCTTTCTCTATTCACCCCAGTACTTAAAGGTCATGCCAGAATTCAATGCTCTAAAATTCTGTATCTTTTCAAACTTCAGATCTTTTCTGAAATAAAACCAACAGTATTCAAAAAATGAGAGTTTGAAATATTCACTGTAATTGCCCCACAAAAATATAGAAGACAGCTGCAGGTCAAAGTTCATCATGCTATGGACTTCTTCAAATTGTTTGAACTTCTGTTTTCTGAGATTGTGACTTTCAAAATCTTGTATTGGTTCTTCTTCAGTCTCAAAATAAATATTGTTTTTCAGAAGTTCAAGTGTCCATTTGTCATATGTTGTAGCATTGTAAGAGTCATCATTCCTTCTTTCAACCGTGTCATTGGTTAGCAAATCAACCAGTATCCCGGTAGTAGATACAATCATATTATTCTCTGCACTATCGTCCTCTAAGAAAATCTCTTGACTATTTACTTGTGTTTCTGTGCCATGATGTTGATCTACAATTATTGGATTTGACAAATAGCAGCTGTCATATGAAATTGTTGACAGCGCCCTCTCCCCACCGTCAAAGAAAATAATTGGTGCTGCAGTGTTTGCTACACCTGAATGAAGTCTGTCATCGCTGTTGCTTTTGACCTCAGCGCCATCTGATAGTAAAAATTCAGACTTCAGCGACATCTGACGGCAGATGCCAAATTCAATACCCGCTTCAAGTAAGCAATCGACATTCGACCTATCTTCAGTATTAACTTGCAACCAATTCTCAGTTAATTTAGAACATTCTTGATAATTTATTTCGATCGCCCTCTGGTGGCCATAGTCAAAATCTAGTTGTGCCTCTACTAAAACGTCAACATATGACTTCGGTAGACTTGCAGTATGTTGCAACTGATCAACAGTAAACTGAGAATTCGTACTGGCATCAAAACGTACGGTAGACAGCGCCCTCTCCCCACCGTTTACACAATCTGTCATTATTGCATCAGTGCAATAATCCCCCAGTAGAGTTTCTTTATAAGTGGTTGAGGCATCTAGTGTGTCATTCACCTTGTCTTCGTTGACCAATAGAATTTCACTGCTCGACTGTAGTGATATCTTGCTCCAAAAGATATTTAGTTCAGCTATTCTGATCTTAAGTTTGTCAGTTAAAGCAGCTAAATATTTCTTATTTGATTCGGAGATCAACTCAAATCTTTCAAATTCTTCAACCAAAATATATAACTGAACCGTTTTAAAGTACCATGGTCGCAATAAACGTTGAAATTCTGACTCTTGATTACGTAATAAAAATTCAACGACAATTAGAACTTCACTAGTATAGTAAATTTATCGAGAATCTCTTGCTGCCAACAATATTTCTGGAATATTCTCAAATTTTGCTGCAGACAAAACTTCGAATAACAGATCTGAAGGTAGCGACATCTCTCGTTTATACTTTTCAATTTTTTGTAAACCAGTTTTCAGTTTTCCCAAGTAATTAATGCGTTCATGATCAGCTTCGTTAGATTTGATAGCCTGTGTACTCGAATCTTGCTCCTTTGACAGAAATTGAGTTATTCCAATTTCGTCAGCATCTACTTCGCCTTGATCGACTTGTTCTAAATGCATTAAAAACTTGGTATGATTTATTGGACGTTGTAGCTTTCGCTTTTCCACTTTGAACATCAAATCTTCTATCTCTGCCTGTATTGCAGCTAGCTCCCTCTGACATTGTGACTTTCCCATTATTCAAATTGTTGGGACTTAGCAGTACAGACAGTCAGTCAAATCTATAATCTCATGACATACGTAATTAGATTCTGCTGTCATAAAAAATGTAGGAACTTTATAATTTTAATCAGTAATACTACTCTGAATATTACTCTTCACTTCCAATTACAAATTCAAATTACTCAAAATGGTAAGTAATATATTTATCAAAATATTTCAAATTCAAATTAATTATTATCCTAATCCAGAGATAATCAATTTCAGCAGTAGATAGAAATGGCAATGGTAGCGGTGTAAAAAATCAGTTAAGGGCTATTTCAAAAATCTTCTAATTCCAGCCCAGAAATTTCTCCAAAGCCAAAAGAAATGAAAAAAAAACTCCACACGCTATTTTTTTAGTCCAAAAACCATCTACGCAATGTCAATGTGTCGTAAACGTCTTTCAGCCTAAACACTTCGCAGTCCGCTAGAAAAGTAAACAAAGTATTTCAATCCAAATCCCAATCAGACGAGTTAAAAATGAGAGAAAAATTCCAGAATCTCCAAGTTAACTCCAGTTTGAATTAAAAATAAATTATTTCTCAATTTAAAATTCTGTAACAGTTCCAGTTGAAGTAGAGAACAGTTCTTCAACCACCAAGAATTTTAAAATCTCAAGTTTTTCCAAACAAGAATATTCCATTTGTTGATCGCCTTCACATTCCCTCCATATTTCACAGTTAAAGTAAAGAACAATTCTTTAACCATTAAGGAATTAGTAAAGGTCAACAGAACTCAGACCACAGATTAGGACAGTAACCAATTGCAACGCTCCCGTTTTCCGATGCCCTCTGATTCCCCCCAGATTCCTCCAGACCAAGAAAAAAGAGTGGTTAAAACGGGCCTCACAAGTACAGGCAAAATACCGTAGGTCAAAGGTCAAAAAATCTTCGAAGGACCAAATGTTAAAAACGCTAGAATAGCACGTTTCACGAGATTTCATAAGTTTCAGTTCAAATAAAGGTCAACTTCCTTTATTAATATGAGTGTACGATTTTATTACTATTTTCTTATAATTAACATAAATACTCAAACGTGTTCATTATTTCCAATAGTTCAATTTTTCTATCATAGTCAGGTTCGCACAGGTCAGCCTTGAACCATGACTAAATCGCAACTAATCGGTAATCTGTAGGTTCAGTCTACGCTAGACTAAATTATTCACTGATTTTGGCATATTTTACAATAATTTATAGTAGAAATAATTATAATATTATTTCTATAAATTCACCAATATTTAAAGTAAAACCATAGCATTAAACACTAATTATATCTGCAACAGTTGTGGGTAGTCAAAATGAAGCGACAGAGAGCACCGACAACTCATTTTCAGACGTCTTCCTTGAAAAACAGAAAAGATCACATTGTCACATATCCCGTATCAAAAAGCGAGGTGGAGAGTGAAACAATCAAAAAACTCCTACATAGAAGACATATTAGTCACAAAATTAAAGTCTTGGTCTCCTAAGCAGATGCACGCAGCCTTTCATGTGTCGTTTTATACTAAAATGGAAGATGCAGATGTGTTTAGTGCGGAATTTTGGCCAAAAGGAATACTTGTGAGAAAATGTATTTATCTTCATCCTCGTACCCTTGAGCCTTCTATTACCCGTAAGCCTCCTCACATCTCTGAGATTGCCGCTGGCAGTGACACGAAAATTATGGCAAATAACCAAACCCTAGATCATAAATCTCGGTGAGAATCTAAGTATTGCAAGCTGGAATTGTAAAGGTTTTAAGTCAAATATTAAATGGATGAAACATAATCTGGATACACACATAATTTTACTGCAGGAGACTTGGCTCCACAACTTCGAAGAAAATTTAAATAATAACTACTTCCCCAACTATGACTGCTCCTCCAACTCCTCAATAGAAGCTGGGGCTAAAATAGTTGGACGGCCACATGGCGGGATTTGCATAATTTGGACAAAAAGGCTGAGCAACTCAGTGCGCATTCTTAATTTCAAAAAGAGTAGTGTGATTGGAATTACTATTACGCGGTACAATTCAAAAATTACAATACTAAACTGCTACCTCGCTTGCTCAGATCACCCCGATGAACAAAGTAAGGTGATTGGAGCTCTATATTCCGTTATTGAGTGCAGTGATAGTGACCACTACATTATTGCGGGAAATTTCAACATTAATACAAACTTTCAGAAATTAAGTGAGCTAAAATCAGCGTTCTTTAAGCAAGGGCTGACCTTTATTGATGTAAAATTACTGAATAGCAACACTCATACATTTATAAGTGATGTAAATGGCTGTGCTTTCTGGCTAGATTACGTAGCTGGGAGTAAAATTATTACAAATAACAGTTCAATAAATGTGATACATGCCACTCCCAGTGATCACTCGTGTTTAGTGCTTACAAATTAATCTCAACCATTTCAATTGGACATCTTTTAAAGTAAGTAAGGATCACTCTTTTCCCAGGAAAACAAATTCCCCACAAATTGATTAGAGAAGAGCAACTTCTCACAAATATGACAAATACTCGGAGCTTACCAAACAACTAGCCAACAGCATTGAAACAAACATCTTGTGTGCGGATTCGTGCCGGGACCGGTTCTGCTCATCCAACTTAGTACACATCAAAGTAATTAGTGATGCATATAAACAATTCATCCAGGGCATTCAAGCTATTGATAGACACATAGGTGAAATAACAAAACTGAGAATAAATAATGTAGCCGGATGTAATGTGTCTGTTAAAGAACCTTACCTATTATACAAAAACCTATATGCAAAATGGATCGCTGAAGGGAAAACAAATACCAATAATACCTTTCGGGAATTAAAATCAACCAAGAAGCTATTTAAATCCGAACTTAGGAAAAAAATGGGGGTGCAAAAGGAGATCGAGGCCTAAATTCTAGCTTCTCATCATACGACGAATGACTTCACAAAATTCTGGAGGGTAGTAAGTAACGTGGGTAAAAGTAAGAAGGAAGATCTGCCTAGCAGACTAGAAGGAGCAGAAAGAGAAATAAAAATAGCTACCATGTAGAAACTGCACTTTGAAAAGTTCTTTCTACCAAAGAACTCAGATGCAGCCCCTGAGTTCACTACCAGACTAGGCAAAGGACGAGTTAAAACAAGTTTCACCCCAACTCAGGTACAACTAATAATAAAAATCCTAAAAAATGGGAAATCACCTAGGCATGACAATATAAAAACAAAGCATCTCAAATTTGCTCACCCGGACTTCATTGATCTCATCACAAGGCTGTTTAACGCGATGGTAAAACATTCAGTCCTGCCGGACTCGCTAATGCTAGTCAATTTAATACCCATCCTAAAAAAAGGGACTTGATCCTACGAAGATAGGGAATTATTGGCCAATAGCGCTAGCCACGCTATGCTCAAATGTACTGGAAAAATTAATCCTAATGCTATACTCAACGATGCTAGAAACCAAACCCAACCAATTTGGTTTTAAGAAAAAATTAGGGTTTAAGTTGTGTAAATTATAACCTGCTATAAAAGAAAAAATACGGTAACTGATGGATCCACATCAGTTACCTTGATGCTACAAAGGCTTTCGACTAGGTGTATCACGTAACTCTCCTAAATACCCTGAAAACTAGGGATCTGCCAGCCTACATAATATTATTATTAAGCTACTGGTTTTCAGCAGCAATGCTTTAGAATCAGATGGGGTGAAGTCAATAGCGAAAACTTTAGAGTAAGGAAAGGGGCGAGACAAGAGAGAATCCTCTCTTCTCACTTCTTTGCAATATACATGGACACCCTGAGCAATACGTTAAATAAGGAATCTATCGGATGTAGGATTGAAGATATGCAAACGAGCTACCTAGTGTATGCTAATGATGTGTGTCTGCTCACTACAATAGTTCACGCCATGAATCGTCTACTAAAGATCTGCGAGGAATTTGCAGAATCCCACAATTTAGCTTTCAACCCGAACAAAACTCACTTACAAGCATATCGTTACTGTAGATGCAAAGTGGCCGTTCTCCAAACGCAGGTAAAAGTAAAGTGGCCGTTCTCCATCCTTAACTAAACGCAAAGTGGCCGGTCTCCAATCTTGTTCAAACAGGATCAAATTGGAGACCGGCCACTTTGCGTTTAGTAAAGGATGGAGAACAGCCACTTTACTTTTACCTGCGTTTAGAGAACGGCCATTTTGCATCTACAGTAACGATATCTACCCTCCTGGCCAAATAGATGGGATAGGAAAATTGATGTGACCTTTAGAGGAGTCAAACTTGCCCCGGAAAGGACAGTAAAATATCTTGGGTATGACCTGGAGGCAAAGTTTCATCATAAAAAATCGGTTAACTCGGATAAAGATGAAATAACGAGAGTAAGAGACCTGTAAAAACGTGCGAATATGATCAAATCCATATTTAGCAGATGTTCGTCTGAAGTAAAAGCCTATTTGTTTCGTACATATCTATTCTCAATATACTGCTGCAGCCTATGGAACATTAAGGAAGGAATTTTGAATCGCATAAATGTGGCCTATAATGACTCATTCCGAATTATATGTGGCCATGACAGAGACAGCAGTGCTAAGGAGATGTCCCGGGACAATGGAATCAAAAATCTATATGAAATGTGCAAATTAGCAAAAACGTTTCTGCTAGACAGAATCATGATCTCTGAAAATCAAATTATCAGAACAATCTGCTTCTCAAGCACCCTTGCCCTATCTTACTTGCAACTTAACTAGTATCAAGAAAAGGAAAAAAATATAATCAATTCCATTTGATTTAATGATAAGGGATTAAATTAATGATTATAAGTATACTACTAACAAAACAAATATGCTATTGTTAGTATAAGTCTAGGTTAATCTAATTTCTATCTTTCTGGACCTATGTAGTGTCCGTCTCTAAGAAAATCAATAAATATAAGCCAATATAAATAAAATACAGTAAAAATAGCGTTTATGCAACGTATTGCTTCATAGTTCGACGTTTTAGTTTTATACATTATACAAAAAGTTTGTCTATCATTTAAGAGATCTATAGCACAAATACCAATATTATTGTTTATATGCTACCCTTCAACACAAGATCTGCCGACTTAATGTACAATCGACATAAAACGGTAATAATGGTTGAAAAATAAATGGCAATTGTGAAGTTTAACTACATGAATAACAACCAACCCTCATAATTTTTTACAACCAACGATTCTAAGCCAACGTTATTAAACGATTCCACTTGCAATTAAAAAAATCCGGCGCTTCGCGCCGGATTTGTCGACCGTGGGCGGGCCCGAAGTAGATGCTGAGCTTCAACAAAGGCGCAAGACAATTTAGTTACGCTCAAAGGTGGTATAAGATTTATGGAAGCTCCCCTACAATTAATAAGACATACAAATGTGCGTAGCATGTAGTTAAATATAGCTGACAGTTTCTTATAAATTACACCATTCACAAATGACGTCATTTATGAAGGCTTCCTTACCATCAATAAGCCATATAGTAGTACGTTGCATGTAGTTAAAAAACGCTAGAATATTTTTGAGAATTGCATGATTAACAAATGACGTCATTTATGGATACTCCCCTATAATCAATAAAATTTATACGAATGCACGTTGCAAGCAGTTAAAAATAAGTTGGCAAATATTTTGATGTTAACAGTGGGGGTCCTAAAAACTATAATATTTGAATGACGTCATTATGGACAATCCCTGAATATCGATAACACATATAGTTACGTCGGTGACATGTTGTTAAATTAGGATGGAAACAAGTTTAAAGTTGGGACTGGGTATACTAGAAACTATGGTATTAGAACGATGTCATTATGGACGATTCCTGACTATCTATAACTCATATAGGTAAGTCCGTGACATGTAGTCAATATAGGATAGAAAAACATTTAAGATTGGTACTGGGGGTTCTAAAAACTATTAAATTTAAAGTACGTCATTATGTACGATCCCTCGATATCTATAACACTTAAGGACGTCATTATGTGCTTCGCATCTACAAATGGTTAAATAATAAAAAGGGAGGGGGAAGGGGGTACCTACAATTATGATATTTTTGAAAGACTTCATTAACGGACGGTCCCTCACAATGTATAAGGAAAAAATTTCAGAGTTGCTCAATGCAAATACTAATTGTGGAAAAACGATTAGTGTGATCTGAATTAAAAAATATCTATAACTAATATAAGTTAGTTCAATACATGTATTATAAAATAGGCTGGAAAAAATATTAATGGTGGAGGACGTAGTTTATGGACGATCCGTCACCATCTACACCCCATTTTTACAACTGGTGATATCATTCAAATGGGTACGTGCATATGAAAATTCCCCGTTTGCATTATGTTTAACATCAGTGGAAATGGGTGGGTCAGAAAATTGAGATAGCATCATTTGTAAACGCTCCTTAACATTCAATTTCGTATGGAATGCTAAGAGTGAGAAGCGTAGGCCGATCGTACCTGGGTACGTTTGTTCAGTGGTAGGTATGTATAGTAGCGACAACCGAAAGAGAAGGCTGGCAAGGATAAATTTTACATGCAAACAATTGCAGCTTTATCTTTGCCAGCCGCCTCTTTCAGTTGCCTCAGCTACTTGGTTCAGCCGTTTTTAGCCTCTCCAATTTACAAATTTCTGACATAGGTCCAGTAATCAATTTATTGTGGATAACTGGTTAGACTAATTACAACTAAAAAACAATACAGACCTGCCCAGTCGCATTTCTGGTCGTATACTATTTTTTTATGAAAATCGGTTGTAACCTGTGACCTGTAGTGTACGGCCAACGGACGGACGGACGGACGGACGGACATGACCATTACAATAGATGCTTAAGCTCAGCATCTAAAAAGCCGAAGGAAGAGAAATAGCAAACAGCAGTAAATCAGAAGTCCATTACTTCCAATTGGGAATATAAGGAAAACGTTACAATAGAAGGACCAGCTTAAACAATAATAAGAATTTTCAATATATTCTATGCAACAGGTATACTGCTATCTGATTGTGAGAAGTGAAGAAGCAGTACTAATCCTGAATGCGAAGGAACGTACTACTTGTTTTAGTAGTTGCCCCGAAGCAGGGATATAACTACATTAATTAATCGAAGTGTGTAATTATTATGTAGGGCGAAACTTTCAGGATGAGACATTAGAGGAAAATATCACTCACACGGCTATACATTTATGCATGTTACAGCCATTCTTAAAATTCTCCTTGATAAACTGGAGTCAGCAAACCCGGGGTACTGCAACCTCATCCTACACTTAAAACATAGCTTTCCATAGCATCCTTTCCCCCTTTATAGGCCAGCTCCACTACTATGGTAGCTTAACTCTGGTTTACTAAGGTACCATAGAAAGGCATAGAATCCATCTCCACTGTACCATTGTAGACAGTTAACTCGACTGTAGTAAGTACACTTACTGCAGTAAAACTGTCGACCAGGAAAAAATTTCTAGTAAACCAGAGTTACTACAGTAAACCATCACACCAGACACACCTAACCATCGAGCACAGTGCGAGTTTGGTCGTGTTCCGGACCAATCGCAACAAATACATACTACCCCGAGAAGTCAATGTCATCGCCATGTCAAGGGGCCAGTTGACCTTTTGACCTTTTGACGAGTTTGATAGTAATATTTCTATTTGGTAATACTTAAATTACCAGACATTCATGTTAATTCTTATTTTAACCGTATGTATTAATATTAAAAAACTATTTAAGGCCATCGTAGATGTTAATGTGTTATTATACGAGCATGGTTTTGTTTATGTTATAGGATTTAGAAACTCATCGTTTTTTTCACTCAAATTGTCCTATATATATTAAATTAATTTGAGACACGACAATGATGGTTGTATCGAAGTGGTATCATTTTGTTGTTATTATTTGTAGCTGTGATTCTGTCATCGATTAAATGTTTGTGAAATTTTAAATTTTCGAATAACCTCGTATGTCATTTAAGTTGTAGTTAGAATTCGACCTAATTACGACTGACAATTTTTTACCACTTACAGTTTTTATTTTACTGGAATCATCAAAGCAATGTTTTGACAACTTATTTTTCCAAACTAAATTTTCTTATAGTTTCAATAACGGCTATGATTGTTATTTACTTTCGTATTTATAACTGCTAAATACTACTTAACTATGTGATATCGTCAACACGATAATATATTAGTCAGGCGGTGAAAACAATTTTCGGCACTGAGCTGAATGTGCATTGGCTACCCTTAATTGAACTTGCAATGTAATAACATTGTTCCGTCTCCACTACCATCGCTACTATTTACTACAGTACCGGGCTTTACTGAGGCTACACTACAAACACGTTACATCGTCTCCACTACCCTAGCAACCAAACAGTGCTGTAATGGAGATGATTGTCAAAAACTCGTGACTGTAGTTAGTTACCACAGTAAGGCTACCATTGTAATGGAGTTCCAGCATTACTCGTTGAATAAGCATGTTTTAAAATGTAATCTTCTACATCCACTTCTATAAGTCAAGAGGTTGAAGTAAAAACAACTCTGAACGGTATTTTTACAACTCCAACCAAAGCAACTCAGTTCTCCTATTCACACAACAACAAATGTCTACAGAGTAGAACTATTAATATAATTAAATGTAATAAAAAATAAAACGGAGTGCGGTGCGTTGTGTAAACATTAGAAAGCAGAATGATTCTCACTGAAGCACAAAAAATCCTTAGAATGGCCGAAACTACTACCTTTTATTTTTAAAACTTATTTTGCAATCTATGAAAATCCTACGTAAATAAAACATTCCAGCTAGGTACAATAAGTTCCAATATTTCTAAAAGAATGTACCAGTAAACTATAATTATTTATGTCTACAGTAAGTACAAGCCAAGTTTGCAAGTTTTCTTTCGGTTGGCAAACCCAGTGGGGATCAAGAGCTAGTGTTACAAATTATTGAAGCAAGATATATTATGTTAACTGAATGGGCCTCCATAAAATATGAATCGATTTTAAACTCAAACTGAAACTGCAAAACAGGCAAACAACCTCTGTCCACACTCAATACTAGGTCGCACAGCGTAACGAACATAACATACTTTCTGAATGGAGAGTGGATTAAACTTTTAATCCTTCTGACTCTTGTTCTATTTTAGACCCGTGATGCATGACGAACAGATATTATAATTTGTGTCTAACCTTTTGATTATGATTATGATTAGTATACCCTGCCTTGTAAGGCTATATTATTGCCCAAACGCGCTCTACACTGCTAGACCAACGTAATATTCAGCAAAATACGGTAATTACATGTTGCGTTAAAGACCACATGTAGTCCAACTTATGTAACTTATGTAACAGGAAATACATAAAAGACTATGTTTGAGTCCGTTTACAACCAGTTTACGTATAAAAATGTATGTATAACTAGGTGTATGATTTTATCTATACATCATTCCGATGCCATGCAAAAAAATAACCAACCAGAGCATTATCTATGCAACTGGGTGTACCTCAGCAGATCGTATTTTTGTAGGGCTGTACAACGCAATAAAATACATTTATTTGCATTCTGCGTAATATTATACCCCTAATACGTCCACTATATCCAGGTTCCATATCAAAGAAATATAATTATTAATTTTACTAAATAAGACAATAAAAGACCGACATATAAAAAATCTCTTTTACATGAGGAAACAGACTGATAATGTATACAGTATCTAAATACAACACTGTAAAGCGTACGTATACAGTAATTACAGTACAAAAACTGACGACAGCATCTAGGCAGAAAAGATCATTGTATTATTCCCTATATATATACACACATACCATCCCATACACACATATATATATAGTACACAACTAATGTACGCAGTACAATGCATACTACACACACACACAAACCAACACGCTGAGACAGGATATTTCCTCAGCACTACAAATAATATTCTTGAATATTATTTGTCACAGCAGTGATTTTAGTCGCTCACTAAAATCACCCATTCCTATCTTTAACATTGGGACAGCTTCTCCCATTTAACTCAACACAAACGGAGAAGAGGAGAGTTTTTATTACTCTGACCTCAATAAAAACCTACACTCCACACAATCCACACCAACTCACACACACACAAGTACATACAAGTACATACTATGCAATTCTTTGTTTTAACATTCAATCACTATATCATTGATCTCAACCAATAACAAATACTAGCCTCAGTGCATTGAAGTGAAATAAAGAGACAGAACTCAGAAATTACTTGGACGAGAAGGAAGCATAATTTATTTCTTCCATATTTTTCCATCATTTTTCACTCACTCATAATTCCACACAGTGGGTTATGGGAGTTCTCATTGTCTATTCCTATACGGAATAACACGTATTCAGCACTCGCTTTACCCTGCAAACAATGTAAAGCCTTACAACCGTTCAAATTACCGTCAAAACCGATGAAACGGACCACAATCACGACCACAATCTCAACTAACAAACTGGATTGAAACTACTGATTTTTCCCCCATAAGTCCTGGCCAGGCACTTCAACAATCAGTACAACAATCAGAAAATTTTGAGAAATAAGCACAGCTTTTTCTTTATTATTTTCCAATCCGGACAATCCTCACAAATAGTACAAACGCTATTTAAATTTGATATTATTCACAGAATATATCATATTTTCTACAAACAAAAGAGGAAATATAATTGTAAATTTCTCACAGAGATTTTACATATTATACTACAAACCGGACTTGAGGAGGGATCCCATACAACTCAAAATACAACTCACAATACAACTCACAAGGGACCCTCCCTCATTTGACGATTATAGATTTCTCACAGAGAGTTTATTTTCAGTCATATTTTAGAGGACAACTAACCTCTCAAGGCATCGTAATTTCTCACAGAGAGTTGCGCTTGACCTTACAACTCACAAGGGAACCTACACCCACTTGACGAATATAAATTTCTCACAGAGAGTTTATATTTCCGTCACATTTGAGAGGGCAACTCACCTCTCAGGTCATAGTAGAATCCTCACAGAGGTTTTACGACTGACATTTTCTTTTGCAGCACTCACAAGGGAACCACCACCCGCATGACGATCATAAATTTCTCACAGAGAGTTTATTTTCGCTCATAGTAAGGAGGGCACCACACCCTCAAGCCGTCGTAACTGTCTCCCAGAGGCGTTGCGATCGACTTCATTCTCACAAGGGACACACCCCGACCATCACAAATACAAAATTACAACTGGACAACAACCCACAAATACAATAATAAGGTTCTCACAGAGAAATTATTATCTGTGTTCTCACAAGGGACCACCCCCAACATACACAGAGATTTATCCTTCGGATAATTGCTGCAACCAAGTCCTACAACTCACAAGGGAACCACCCCGGACAACAATACAACCACTTTAAACCGGATTTCTACCATTACAACTCACAAGGGACACACCCCGACATGGCAGACCTACCAAAAGATCCGGAATTAGAATGTCTCGCAGACATTCTTCAAGAAATGACTGCTCTACAAGCACGTCTTCAACAATGCCAAACCCGACTACACCCACTAATGGCACGTCACAATGCAAATTCACAATCACCAAATGATGACTGGAACCAACTCACAAAACAACTCATAGCAGTCCATAACAATATCACCAAACAATGCCCTCACATAGGACTCGCCACATCAGTCATCCCCTCAACGGAACAAAACCCGAATGTCACAAAGTCACAAGAGACGGCTGATCACCGTCCTCTCGACACTACAAACAATATGGACACACAACTCAAAGTTCAGAACAATTCAAACAATATGGCCACACAACAGCCACAGGAAGTCCTACAATCGGACCCTACGCCCAGCAATCTCCCTTCCGAGGCCTTGATTCTGGTGCCACCGCAAGAGGTCGCGGTCGATGACGTACAAAATCTCACCGCCAACACAACAATTCAAACGGCAACCAACCCTATACCAGTACTACAAACTGAAGACCACAATGGTAAAAGTGACCCCAACGGTCACCCCTCAACAATTATACCTCCTAATTCGGACATAACCCATGACAAAGGAGTAGAAATGGCCGCCCAAGAGCCACAGCAATTACAACATACAGACTCTTCGCCCAGCAACCCCCCCTCCGAGGCCATGGTTCCGGTACAAAAGGAAGACGTCACCGCAGAGACAGCAAACAATCTCGCCACCCCAAAGCCAACCACAAAAGACCCAAATACAATTGATTCTGCAGACGGTACAACCGTGGCAGTAAATCAAAAACATACTACTAAACCACACCCACAAGTGGAAACTCACAATCAAAACTCACTCAACCCTGAAATTCTCCCCATAAAAGCCTCAACAAGCAAAACTACAACAATCGAGACCATCTCAAACAATACAAAACTCGAAACAAAGGCAGTGGAACCCACAAACGTACAAACCGACACAGTAAAGACCACGCCCACAAAACCCGCCACAAGGGACAACAAACCGACAACCTCAAAAGGCAAACTCACCTTCATGAAATTATCAGGTGACATTAGCAGAGAAGCCTTCAGGCAACAAATTCAAGACAACTTGAAGACCCTGGGTCGAGATCAAGGGAGACACGCATATTTCAAATTAGCTCCGGAAGTGCCCACAGACGGCCTAGATGCTATACAACAATTGGAAAATCGCATCAAAATGTACGAGAATCTCAAAACTCTCATTAACGAAGAACCCGGCTACGAAATTCGCATGATGGCTGGAACTCAAGAAGTCCCCACACAAGGACTCGATGAGATTTTACAAATTGCGAGGGACACACTCAAACGTTACAAATCGGATCCCTCAACAATTCCACAACTCATGGAAAAAATGAGCCAAGTCGCTCAGTCGGAGACACTTTCCCCGGCAGATGAAGAGGATATCCCGGTCCTTACAATGGATCTAGATGGCATTACACCAGGGGATCCTTTCAAATTCAAAGACATGTCCACTCATGAACTAATTGATACGCACATAACACAAACAGTTCTTGCCTATGAATATGGACATGACACTCTCAAAGCTGACCAAGTCTATGATTTCCATATGTCTCAAGAAATCTATCGTGAAGAGTTAATAGCCTCAAGACTTGAAAAAGACAGACAATCCTACTGGGAAAAGAAATCAAACAAAACAACACAACGGCCCACTGGATTTAAGACAGGAATTCACCTTAAAGGGTACCATATTACCTTAGTGGAACACTTGTCCCCCAGAGAACAAAAGAATCTACTCAAAAGGCCAAATGTCAATTATGACTCACACTCTCATCAATTCACACTCATCCCACTAGATCAAGTGAAAATTGAATATGCCTTACCACCTGAGGAACGAAAAGCACAACTCAAACAAATTTTCGCTGCAACTCCAGCGCTACACGCAACCTCAGTGGAGGCTAGATGTCAAGAACAATTTGCCAAAAATCCTCTTGGTAAATACATTATGGACAAAGTACAAGCAGATTCCATAGCAAATACAACCCCCGACTCCCTCTGTGGACATTGTGGCAACAAAGGTCACGTAGTATGGAACTGCGTCTACACTACTCGCTCTTCTAAAGCAAAACGCACACAATATGTAGACCAACAACAAGACAAAATACAACAATGGATCGCTGAATATTACTCGGCACAGGCACAACAAGCCGAAGCTGACAAAGAAGCACATGCGGACACTGCTGCGGAATACCGCCCTCAAAGCACCCTACCGACTGACACTGAGGAACCGCATGATACAGAAGACCTACCACCTCCAGAAACAAGGAGGGGCGATAGCGATGATGAAGGACTCATAAACCCTTTAATGCTCTGCGAAATATGTCCACAATATGATTTCGTACCAAACGCATGCCCAGGACCTGATGTATGTGCCCCCGAAAATTTTAGAGGAAGACAGTCACCACGAACAGTGACCATAGATCATCTCCCATTTCACACACTCTCTGAACCAGCAATGGAATATGAATTACGGGAGATGCCCACAAGCTCAACTCTCAAAATGATGATGCGCTGGGAAGACTATAAACTCACCAGTGCCAATATACCGTGCTCACTATGCACTGGCTCCGGTCACGTTGCTCGCCTATGCCCTGACCGAGCAGACGCCACTACGTCTGAAACTAAGCAAATTGCTTGTGAAGAAAAGGCCCGTCTACAACGACAAGCGAATCATTACAATCAACAAAAAGCGACCCTGAAAGCTTCTGAAACCTACAAACTGGCCCAAGCAGTCAAACACAACAGCTTTCATGATTACAAAAAGTCCAAACGAATCCTATACAAGCTTCAACATAGCCATTCAGGTTCAACATGTGACCTCTGCAATGAGATAGGTCATGCTACAATATTTTGTGACAATCTCCCGTTCACTACAAAAACAAATTTACGGAAATTCCAAGAGATCACGGAGCAACTAACATCCCAATGGGAACGTGAATTTTACAAAGACCGTGAGTCACAGCTACCTGAACCTACGACCGAAGAAACCCCGGCAGATTTTCAAGCCCGGGCATTTATGGTCAGGAGGGAAACAAACGACCCTCCGTACAATACAAAACGACAACGATTGAATGACGACAACGCACAGACAAAGCATATCTCGCATACAACTAATACAAATTCTCACGAGATAGACAATTCAATAGTCATTCAACTTTCTGATTTATCGGACTCAGACACCGACACTTCGACTCAAGCTGCAAACCAAGAAGTCGAATCAATTTTCAACAGAGTAATGGCGAAAATTCAAACCCCAGCCATTCACCCTCTCATATCTCTAGACTACCGTGAATTCTATCGCCTCAATGAATTTGAAGAATACCACAGGAAAGAACACGGGACACACTACGGTGCACACGAATCTAGATACGAATTTCGAATGTTCAACCCTGAAATCCACAACTGGATAGTAGAAGATGAAATTGCCACGATTCTGACCAAAGAATGTGGAATCCAAAACCCCAAACGTGACAGACCATTACTATTTCAATCACGTCGTGCTAATCTTCTCCCACAACTCAGTATCAAAGAAAGGGCGAACACAATGGCAGAAATTCGAATGTACGGACGCCGAGCTAGGATCCTCTCATACTATGAACCTAGAACCCCAAAAGACCCGGACGCTCCGAAAACACAAGACGAAATTGACGATGAACATGTATACAACTTTCACAAACCAGCAAATATTAATGGTACACGCCGCACAGGTGTACAACTAGATACGGAAGGACGACCAATACTCTCCCGCCTACACCGAGCTCACATGGCTCAGTTCATTCCAAGCGTCAATTATATCCGGCCTACAACGCAACAACCGGACGATGATCATTTTCATCCTGTCACCAATGACACATCATCCTCTCTGCCCAATGACTGGAGGATCGAACCAATCAAACATTCAGAACCATATGCATACAAAGCAGTCAGAGACCACTTTATCTGGCCCTGCGACACTGGCGCTAATATCCATTTATGCGGTCGCAAGGAATGGTTTTCCTCATACAAACCCTTCTCAACAGGACCCAGAGGAATCAGGATAGCAGACAACTCCATCATCTATGCGGAAGGCTATGGCTCTGTAGTAGTCTCTGCCTTTAATGGAACAAGATGGGACCCTTTTGAATTACAAGATGTCTGGTATCTCAAAAATGCAGCAAATCTTTTTTCCGTTACTAAAATGGTCAACCAAGGGAACATTATATTTGAAGGTAACAAAGAGAAGATTGAATTCTATCGCCTCAATCCCGCAACCATGGAAAAAACACTGATACTCAAAGGCATGACATCCACCGAGCCTGGCGGCTCCGGCCAACTAGTGATGCTCTTCAAGCCTATCAAACAATTACCCGTAGCCATGATGACCCGTGGCTTATCATTGGGACGTGTCCAGAGATGGCATGAAAAACTCGGACACATCAACTATCGCTACTTACAAAACACCCTCAGAAACGGTGCAGCTACACTCGGAAATGGGAACGTTCTAGAAAATGTCCAGGATTGTATCATATGCAACCGCAGCAAGGCCACAAAGAAGCCCTTCCACAGCCAATCCTCACAAGACACCTACGAAACAGGCGAGTGTATACACGCTGATTTGGTACATGCCAAATTTCCCTCAATCAACCGCAATCGCTATTTCCTGCTCCTGAAGGACGACCACTCTGACTACCGGAAAGTCTCTTTTCACTCGGACAAGGAAGCATTAACCATTCTACCTGTCATCCAAGAATTCTGCACTTGGATAGAAACTAACAGTGGAAACAAGGTCAAATATTTCAAATCTGATGGCGGCGGAGAATTCAAGAATGCCCACCTTCAACGATGGTGCAGCAACAATGGCATTCGCTTCCTCATTACTCCCCCGCACTGCCCACAATCAAATGGCAAACTAGAGCGCGATGTCCGGACAATCCGTGAAACCGCAGTCTCACTCCTACTCGAAGCCAATCTCCAAGCTAGATTCTGGGAAGATGCTGTAGACACTGCAGTCTACCTTCATAATCGAGTATGCCATGGCAACCGCAAGACAACCCCTTTCACAATGATGTGTAAGAAACCAACAATACTCTCCAATCTACACATTTTCGGTTGCCCAGCCTCCGCCAAAATAGTCAATCAACGCAACTGGTGGGAAGGCAAGACAAGAGAAGGCCTCTTTGTCGGCTACAAAGAGCACAGCCTGGAAGTCAGACTATATGATCCCAAGACCAAGTCACACTTTTGGTCCCGCCACGTGGATTTCTTTGACTCCAGAATACCGGTTCAACCCCCGCCATCACACTTATTCAGAGACGACCAATTCTTTGATGCTCATACTTATGGTGGAGACCGGATTGAAGACCTTCGCCTATATACTACTAATCAAAGGAATAATGCTGGGGACTTAATTACTCCTCAGAGCACCATACCTACAGATGAGTCATCACAGCACTCTTTGACGAATCCCGTCAACATACCTGTCGTTATTCCACAACCAATTACAACCACTACAAATCCGACCGGAAATGAATTGGTACCCTTTCAATCACAAAAAACACCACAAACGGCTCAACCTAGACAATTCCACATGCAAACCAGATCATCCATTAAACAAGGGACACCTCAAACCAATTCTACACCAGTGGCCCCTAAAGTATCTAACACTCCAGTTTCAACTCGGGACCACCGGACACCAAAACGAACAATACCTCAGCCCATTATCATCAAAACAGGCACTCCTACTGCGGACTCACCCGCTAGACACAACGTCACCCTGGTTCAAGAACGACTTCGCCAGGAGGGAAATTCGACAAACAATACTTCCTTATTTGAATATTCAGACGATGATGATGACGACGAAGCTGAGACCACTATGGACAGAACCACGGACATTACTACTCCAGGTTCCACTCGCACTACTCTAATACCCACAGACGTCAGTACCCTTTGGGCTCCACATCAAGAAGAAACCCCAGAGGACGCCAACCCAGACGCTCCAATCACACAAGGTGATGTAGTCATGAGTGAAGATCCACCGATCCCAGACAACGATCGGCTCCACAGTGAACAAATTCAACAAGTTACCACACGTGCGGGCCGCACTACCACTTTGTCCACACGACTTGTTGGTTATGTATTAAAATATGCACAAGCATTACCACAAGAACCAGTCAAGGCCCTACTCGCAAATACTCTCTATGAACGCCTTGATGACCAAGATCGGTCTCACAAACGACCAGTCATAATTCCACAAAATTACAATCAAGCCATGAAGACCCCTGACCGCCACTACTGGAGGGAAGCCATGGATTCTGAATACAACTCTCTACTCGCTAATGAGACATGGACTCTTGTCCCGAAACCAGACAATCGACAAATCATACCTTCTATGTGGATTTATGGACACAAAATGGCCGAAGACCGATTCAAAGCACGACTAGTTGCTCGTGGAAACTTCCAAACCCCCGGAGTCGACTACAAGCAAACCTTTGCACCGACCCCTAGATATGAAGTTTTCCGCCTCCTGCTCGCTGACGCAGGTTTCAACAACAAATACATACGACAATTTGATGTAAAAACTGCCTTTTTATACGCTGAACTTGAAGAAGAGGTTTACATGCACCAGCCCCAAGGTTACCGCCAAGGTACTGACATGGTGTGTCTTCTCAAAAAATCCCTCTACGGACTGTGTCAAAGTCCCCGCAACTTCTACAAAAAAGTCAAACAATTCATGGACTCCATCGGCTATAGGCAGAGCGATTACGAAAAATGCCTCTACATCAAGTGTTACACAGACACAGCTGGACGCGACCACAAGACTTACATTTGCTGGTACGTAGACGACAGTCTAGCTACTTCCACACATCAAAAAGACCTGGATGCCCTTACCCAGGCCCTCAAGGACCGTTTCAAAATTACAGAGACCCATGCAATTACCCATTTTCTTGGCATGGATCTGAAGCGGACCGCTGACTACATACAAATTAGTCAACACACTAAGATTGAAGAACTCGAAATCAAATTCAACCTCAAAGGCTGCAAAACAGAAAAAACCCCGATGCACAAAGACTTTACCGGTGAACGAGAAGGTGAATGGACAAAACGAGACGACCTTCTCTACCAAAGCCTAGTTGGATCCTTACTCTTCATCTCGAGAATATCCAGACCAGATATCTCTCATGCAGTACAAAAACTAACACAATACTTTGCTAAGTGGGATGCAGGACACTATGAAGCAACTCTACGTGTAGCTCGCTACCTCATCTCAACCAAGGACCAATGTCTCCGCTACTATAGGAACGACCATGGAAAATTCAACCTTAGCATGGAAGTCCAATCTGATGCTAACTTTGCAATGGGAGCCCCAAGAGCCCGAAGCATCATGGGTGGTTGCGTTCTCTTGAATGGAACTGCTTGGATCTGGACTAGCAAGCAAGAAAACCTTGTTGCTCACTCAACTACAATTGCAGAAGTTTATGGAATTAACAATATGGCCAAGACAGCAATCTGGTCACATAATCTTCTTTCCGACATGGGATTACGTAATTGGACCGACACTATCTATCAATTCACAGACTCAGAATCCGGCTGGAAACTAATTTACAGCCTCGATAATCACCATGATCGTACAAAGCACGTTGACACCAGAATCTTCTGGGTCAAAGATCTCATTGAAACAAATCAGCTCGTCATTCAGCACCGCCGCACTGAAGACTTAGCCGCTGACATTTTTACTAAACCCCTGACTGGACCCAGGATGAAGAAGCTCATGTTTCTACTTGGGATGACTTCCATGAATCAGGAGGGAAAAATCCATCAGGCACAACTAGCACAAACCAATGCTGCCATGCCCACTAAACGACTCATCCATGATGAAAATACAGACCCGATGGATACTACTACTACAAACAATGATGCTCAAGCTAGATATGCTAACTACACTGAAATTGATGTCAAACCATCTCATATCTACCAACCGCTGGGAAAGATTCGAAAATTTCGGTCATCCACTCCACACATGCATCACCCCTATGCACACACTAATGGTCCTACTCTTGCTCGACAATTGGCAAGACTCCTCACCTGCCTAATATTTGCCGCCTCAATCTGCGTTGGCAGCACTTACCGGATGTACGAAACATCCCCTGTACTTTGGACCACTACAAATCTCAACGTAAGCATTGGCTACAATGAACTCAACATCAAGATCGAGATTATACCTCCTTGCAGTCTTCTCGTATATGATGTCACTGACGACGATGACGAGGCCCAGATGAATGAATTACACACTCGATGTCTACAAAACTATGATCGACTTTTCCTGCAGCCTCTACACGCCATCTGCCCGTCCACTAGAGTCAACAATACAAACTCACCTACAATTGACTTCTACTCCCAATACCTATACACACCTGATGACATAATTCGCAACAAAGTCACACAAACCTTTATGTCTGTACAAACAAGCCCTGGTATTGACATGGCCTTCTACGCCATGACAACTTACAATCTGATTACAACCTATGAGCCTACCATGGATATTCGATTCAGAGAACGGACCTCCGTTGTCAACAAAGTTACTAAAAATGGACAAGTATTCATGCCCAAAATGCGACAGCTGCAAAAGGAACTTCTTCCTCTGCATGATTCTCCAGATAACCCAAACCTACTTAACGTCTCTGAAGTTATCAACCACAAATGGAACTACAATGATGTTCTACACACAATCAATCAATCCTGGACTCATGGACATAGCACTGGAAAACTATTTGATTACTTCCACTTGGAACTTCCACATCAAATTTTCCCCCGCGAACAAGCGATATTCAACTATTGCATTTCTGATAAGGACCTGGACACTCTCCAACTACAATTCACAATTCCAATAATCAACCCACACCTGGTACTACTTACCGCGGATCCTTTCAGACTTAGATGGGAAACCAATTCAACCCAACAATGCAACCTCAAATACACTGGCCCGCTGCATGCAATTTTGGACACCTCCAAAAAATGCGTCTATCATACACGCATGGACACTCTGCATGGACACAACCTAATTTCTTTTCAACATCTACCCTGCCAACCACAGCTGGAATTCTATGCCAATCGACTGGCTTATCAGTATGCTGTCTGCAATAACCATACTGACGATGTTGACTCGACACTTCTACAAGTCAAAATCTACAAAGGGAAATTCTATGTCTACTGCGCCACACTCAACATTACAATGGACAATAATCACACCCGGCCCTGCCCAGACTTAGTCTTCACATTACCATTGAGAGCAGCATTTACCATTGGCCACCGACATTTCAACAATCAAACAACATCATACGATGCCACAGAGGACCTACCTACCACACTTAAATCCGTACAATGGATAGTAGAGACTCCGCCTACTATGGACTCTACCCTAGAAGCAATATCACGACCGACCTGGATTCCTATCAAATGGCTAGCCCTCACAATTGGATCCTTCTTCCTCTGCATCTATGCTTTACTTGGATGGATCATTTTTCGCAGTTGGACCATCTACTCACCTGCCGACCAGGAGGATGCGTACCTACCCAATGATCCTGCAATTCAACCAATTCCACAACAACCTATGGAACATCTCCCGCTTACCATACAGCCTAACAATCACCTACCGACCGATTATATGGAGATTTAGCAATTACAACACAAACCTTCCAAACAAACCAACCTTAACACCTTCATAATTTTTGCAGAGAGGCGTCTTTCCATTAAAGGCGCCTCCCTGAGGAGGGTATTATTCCCTATATATATACACACATACCATCCCATACACACATATATATATAGTACACAACTAATGTACGCAGTACAATGCATACTACACACACACACAAACCAACACGCTGAGACAGGATATTTCCTCAGCACTACAAATAATATTCTTGAATATTATTTGTCACAGCAGTGATTTTAGTCGCTCACTAAAATCACCCATTCCTATCTTTAACATTGGGACAGCTTCTCCCATTTAACTCAACACAAACGGAGAAGAGGAGAGTTTTTATTACTCTGACCTCAATAAAAACCTACACTCCACACAATCCACACCAACTCACACACACACAAGTACATACAAGTACATACTATGCAATTCTTTGTTTTAACATTCAATCACTATATCATTGATCTCAACCAATAACAAATACTAGCCTCAGTGCATTGAAGTGAAATAAAGAGACAGAACTCAGAAATTACTTGGACGAGAAGGAAGCATAATTTATTTCTTCCATATTTTTCCATCATTTTTCACTCACTCATAATTCCACACAGTGGGTTATGGGAGTTCTCATTGTCTATTCCTATACGGAATAACACATTGCGGTAGTCAAAAATACATTAAATTGATTTTATCACGCTTCGCAGAGTTTTTTAAAATAAAATAAAGAAAACACGTGTACAAAATAGGTTTAAGATCCTTGGATCGAATACTAAGCATATATAAAGTGTGTGTCATCATTTTAAACTCACCCCGGTTTATAGAGTTTACTTTCTTTCAAGAAGGATTTTATTTTTTATGATGATGATTTTTATATTTATTTTTAGATGACAGCTCACTATTGATTAGGATTTGACTTTGATTGACCCCTAGAGGTAACTTAGTTCTCTTGTAAATAATTAAAAACCGAAAATCGGGTGTCTTATAATTTTATACTCACTTCACGCTTTTTAAATTCAAATAGCAATATCTCCCATCTAAACCAAAGCTAAATTACGAAAATTGGTGTGCGTAATCTCACACCTAGTACTTATGAATAGAATTATTAACTTTGATCATCGGGTCACTGAAGCATTTTTTTTGTTTGTTTGTTTGTAAGCTTTATTCAAGTGTCCAACCATTCAATACACATTACATAGTGATTGTTATCAATTGATCGACACATAATCATTACAATTTAGCAATATAATCCAGAAAATTAAAAACAGTCAAAATACAAAGCGAACGTGATCATAAATAAGTCAGAATATATGTATAAATTATTAGGGGGGTATGTACACAAATGGGTTTGGGTTTCTAATACTAACAAAGTGTTTACTTAATTTATTTTTAAATGTACTTACTGACAAGTTAACGCTACGGAGTTCCAAGCATATTATGTAGCGTTGGAGTAGACAGGTCAATCTCATGCCAACTTTTTTCCCCGTTTGATAACATCGAAAAATCACGACTTGAATCACTAAATTCTTATGTACATGCCCAAATGTCAACCAATTAAAATGTAAAGAGGTCGGGCATGAGAGCAATTAAATTCTCTACAAAACAGTCCATAAGTCAATACTTAGGTCACTCGGGAGTACTTCGTGGTCTCGGGGTGAACGGCTCACATGAGATACGGAAGGCAATGAGTGAAAAATATATGTTTACATATATATACAAGATTTTCTAACACGAGTACTCACGATGGATCATCCAGCTATGTCTTCCCCAGTGCTGGCATGGGAGTGGAGGGAGGGTGGCGGTGGAGGGGTGCATGGCTGGTGGTCGGCGTGTGGGTGGGTAGTGGTAGTTCTATGTGAATCGCAAGTCATGGGTTGACGCTGCTCCATAGTACTATCTCTCTCCTCCGCTGCCGGCTCCTGCCTTGTTTCCCTTTCACTCCCTATCCTCTTCCTACTCCCATTGCCTCAGCACGGATCCGAAGCATGTCTCATTTGGAATGGTCTGCCCTAATTAGAATGGTGAAGATAGACAGAGCGCTCTTTGGCTGAGAATATTGATAACTTCTCGAAAACTGAGTAATACTCTGAACTATGTAGGCCTTTAAACAGAATTCACGTCTCCATGGCTGAATCTTAATCTAGTATCTTACAGAGGGCGATAGTAATACATCCCAATCAATAGCTAGGACTTTGCAAATAAGTTAGTATTAAGTTACTGGCAGCTATCTCGACGAGCACATCTAGTTAAGCATACCACCAAGCTTGACTAAATATAGTGTGTCTCAAGAGTAGCAAGCCGAAAAATAATACAGTGTACATGGGCGTCTGGCTGCTAGTACAATACTGTTACATACAGACATACTTAGGTCACACGGGGTCACGAGACGTCCGAGGTTGGACATTACAGGGAGTTGCTCAGCGCTGAACCCATTCCATACAATTATGCATCACAGTATAATCTATATCTAGCGGTGAACCAGAGTTTTTGGGCTTTAGCTTGCTGAATGCTCGTTTCACTTCTAACTCAGTAAATCGTACAGGCTTTTCCGGAGCCGTCTCAATATTTTTATAAACAACAGTAAAATTGTCAGTTTTTGTCGAATGAACCACAAATGCTTTAGCAAGCTCATAAGTAATATCTTGTTGCGCAGTCAAAGTTCTATTATCTACAGTTAATTCAGTAAAGGGCCTGAGTGGTTGCTGTTTGCCTGTGATTTTATTATAGGTATTCCACAGGTTTGAAGAATGCATATTGTGATTGAACGTTAACTTATAGAAGTCTCTTTTCAATTGCTTCACAAGTATATTTACATCATTTCGTAGATACTAATTGTCCCTATTTTTAATGCTAAGCCCCTTCACGTGGTGTAGTCTATGCATAAGTCTTTCAATATCACCTGTTAGCCAAGGGGGCTGCTTACACTTAACTTTGCCTGTGATAAAACGATAGAAGCTGCATACTTATCGCATACTGTTTTTACATTAAGCACAAACGACCTTAAGATATCATCTACATTACCTAAACACTCTAACAGACCATGGAATTTGTGAAAAGTCATTATTTACTTTGGTTCAGTCTACATTTCTAAGGTTTCAGGGTGTGATTGCTTTTCGGCTATATGCTAACGATTGTGATTCAAATACAAAAAAGTCAATTCATGATCTGAGGTTCCAAATGTACATACTCCAGAGTCCTTAACATACTTTCCGTTGCTCACATACATATGGTCAATTAACGAAGCGCTTTTGTTCGTGACTAGTGACTCTCTGATAATACGAGAAATTTGTGTGCTTTATTACTAAAGACTATTTCCTTGTTAATATTTATGTTAAAATCTCCCATGATAACTGTGTCTATATTAATATTCATAATTACCGATAAATAATGTTCATCGGATTTGAGAAACTCTGCAATGTTAACATGAGGCGGCTTATATATATCAGTGAGTATAAAGAGATAGCTGTGTTTCCTAGTTACTTTTAGTGTTGTTATTTCTAGTTCTGCATGGGCGTTTGGAATATCGATGTGTAATTCCGTGTAATCAATGTGCTCATTTAAATACATCAGAGTGCCTCCCCCTATCTGTTTTCTCTATCTTTCCTATAAAAGTTGTAGCCATGTACCATGTATGGAGCCCCTATCTGTTTTCTCTATCTTTCCTATGGAAGTTGTAGCCATGTACAATGTATGGAGCTACGGGCATTGTGTATTGCAGTTTTGTCTCTGTCAGGCACAAAATATCTAACTTTCATTCGTCCAAGATGCACCTAACATTATTAATACTACACATTTTCAGTCCATTTACATTTACACGGGCAACTTTAAAATGTTTTACTTGAATATTAATATTGTTACTAAAATAATGCTTAAAAAGGTACCCACAGAACTAGTTTAATTATAAAACTAAAAGTAACATTTGCCAACTGTGCAAATGCAATACTACAGGGTTGAAATGTTAAGGCCAAATTATTTGTATATTTTATGCTATTGCACATAACCACTAAATTAGGTATACTGTACTACTTCTAATTTAGGCAGTAGAAAGATGCTCTGTGGCATTAATTATATATTACACTATATAATTAATGTACTTAACTTCACTACCAATAATTGTAGAATACTTTCGACCATTATGATGCAAATATGTCAAGTTCTAGCTACGGTTAAAAATAGTTTAATAGTGGACGACGACAGGTTCGCAACGCTGATAGGACTGATGAGCAGATTGATAAGCAATTGGAATGGACAAAACTTCGTTCTGGAGAAAATCATTCAAGTAGTTTACAAGAGTTTACAAGTACATAGTAACCATGTGTCTAAGCTAGAATCTGGAAAAAAAATACAGAATAGTTATAATGGGAAGTCGGGTACTTTCTGAAGATCCTATATATATCTTAATATTTTGGATCTCCAAAAAATACCCGACTTCCCGTTATTACTATACCCGGGAAAATTCTGAAACTGTTTTTCTGGATTCTAGCTATGACACATAGTAACTACTTGTAAACTCATTTTGAATGATTTTTACGAGAGCGAAGTTTTGCCCATTTAAATTGCTTAAGAATTTATTCTAATTGGACCTGTATAGAACTACCTAATCTATAATTTAGACAGTTTTTAGATGCTGAGCATTATTAGATGCTGAGCTTTTGCTGCATCTAATGAAATGGTTATGTCCGTCCGTCTGTGTGTCTGTCCGTCTGTCCCACTTTTCTTGAGTTCATGATACAAGTTGCAATTTTAAACTAACAATATTCTATCAACTTCTAAACAATCGCAAATGCGATTTAGATGTGCTGTATAGTTTTTAGGCACAATCTATTTAGTAAGTTTTTTGCAATCAGCAGTGAAATAGTATTGTATTCTTTTTATATAGTATAAAAATCCTGTATGTAATTTGTAGTATATAGTGAAATTATAAAATAATAATAGTAAACATGAAGACACGCAGAATGTTGTCTTCGTATTGTTGTAGTCAAGGATCTGTGCACAAGATTCTTGACTACTCAGTAATTGTGAAACAGGCACTGGCCATGCCTACGTAACAAGTTTCGTACAGAGAGTGAGAGTGGAACGAGGTTACTCTCTCTCTCTCTCTGCAGACAGAAAACATGTATACTGTTATACTCATTAGGACAAAAAAGTGAATAAATAGCAGATCTGACTATACACAGATTATCATTGGTTTTAATCAGAGCCTTGGTCGAAGACTATGTAGTTTTTACTATATAGCATTTTTTAATTTGCATTTGCATTCTGTCCCACTGTTTTACGCTATATTACTGTTGTTTTGTTCACAAATCACCATTGTTTTTTCGCTTGTGATATCACAATCACAAACTACTAAAATGGGATTGTGCACAATCACAAAATCATCACAACGAAGAAACAACAAACGAGCACTAAATGATTTTAGGATCGTTCGTAAATGACGTCCCAAAAATTATCATTCATTTATTGGGATCGTCCGTAAATGACGTCCCAAAAATTATTATTCTTTTATTGGGATCGTCCGTAAATGACGTCCCGAAAATTATTATTCTTTTATTGGGATCATCCGTAAATGACGTCCTACAAATTATTATTCAATTATTGTGATCGTCCATAAAAGACATTCCACAAATTATTAATATTTTATTGGGATCATCCATAAATGACTTCCCGCAGATTATCATTCTTTCGTTGGTATCGTCTATTAAAGACGTCCCCCAAATTATCACTATTTTAGGACCCACATACCCCTCTGCACATTTTGTAAACGATAATTTTTTATATTGCGTTTTATGTTTTATGTGCTGCTGGTAAATTGAAAAAATGAATAAATTATTATAATTATTAAATTGCTTTTTATCAATACCCGCCTAGACACACTGACCCTGCTAGAAACGTCTTTGGTGTTCAAATTTTCACAAGTGTTCAAAGTTACTAATTTTCTTGTCTTTTTTTATACGTTTCACTTCGTATTATTTTGTTATACATACACTAATTAAAAATACGTATGTTTACTCAAAGTGTACAACTAAAAAAATTTTCTCAGTGAACACAAAGTTTTCTAACTCCAGTGCAAAATGCACAAGTGAATTTAGTTATTGGTGTGTGTACAGTGTTATTATTAGAGTTTTAAGTGTGATATTTTCTTCAGCAAAGTTAAAAATGCAGTACCTACAACATTAAAGTTTCTGACGGAATCAAAGTTTAGCTCATTTTGTTTTCATTAGGTGCCATGACGTCCTTAAATAAGGACGATCCATGCTAGCATACTAGTAAAATACTATGTCAAAGATATATGTCAACCCAATTTCTTACCTAATGACAGTGAGGGTTTTTAGAATGGTAAAATTTGTATGACGTAATTCGTGGACGCTCCCTGCATGTATTAAAGTAATATTATATGTCGAGAATATATGTCAACCAAATTTCTAAACTAATGACAGTGGGGATCCCTAATATGGTAAAATTTGTATGACGTAATTTATGGGCGATCCCTGCATGCATTCTAGTTAAATTCTATGCTAAGGATATATTTTAAGCTAATTTTTGAACTTATAACTGTGGGGGTCCCTAAAATTGTAAAGTTTGTTTGACGTAATTAATGTACGATCCCTGGATTCCTACTAGTAAAACCCTATGTTTGTTAATCGGATGTTTTCTATGGTACGAATGTCCACTGAATGTCAGGTATATGGAACGTGCGGAGCATGTACCTACCTACTTAACTTCAGCGGCAAGTAATGAAATGCATGCAAAGTAGCCCATAGCTGGGCGCACTCAATGAGTGGAGTGCAGCACTCCGCTCTAAAACTGCACTCCGCTCCACTCAGTGAGCGGAGTGCGAATGCAAGAAATTTAGATAGCACTAAAGGGAGCGGAGCGGAGTGCACCTTGACTGCACTCTGAGTGCAACGATTTTTAAACTTTGCGCCACACCAAGGATGTATTTTTGTATATGAATGTCTCAGAAGAGTTGCACTTAAAGAGTGGAGTGCAGAAAATATTGAACTCATAACGAGCCATTAGCTGGAGTGGAGTTCGAGTGCAAAAGTTTTTAGATGCACTCAAGCGAGTGGAATTTGAGTGCACAAGATTTGACCTGCACTCGTACGAGTGGAGAGCGAGTGCAAATCAAATGCCCAGCTATGATTAGGCGACAGACACTGGTTTTTCCAGGCATTCATTTTATTTCTCGAAATTTGGTCCATTAAATCGTTAATTGTGAAACATTGGTTAATCCGTTTGATTCCAAAAACAATAGGGTTCTATTCCATCTTATTAACGATCATTTAAAATTTATTTGAACAATTTAAAATGAAAACTGTGACCTGTGGAGCACGACAAAAAAAATATCGACAGACAGACAGACGGACAGAACTATTCCTATAGATGCTCAGCATCTAAAAATGATAATTTTCGGGACGTCATTTATGGGCGATCCCAATAAAAGAATGATAATTTTCGGTACGTCATTTACGGACGATCCCAATAAAAGAATGATAATTTCTGGGACGTCATTTACGGACGATCCCAATAAAAGAATAATAATTTTTGGGACGTCATTTACGGACGATCCCAACAAAAGAATGATAATTTGCGGGACGTCATTCATAGTCGATCTCAACAAAAGAATTATAATATGTGGGACGTCATTTGTGGACGATCGCAATAAAAGAATGATAATTTGCGGGACGTCATTTGTGGACGATTCTTATAAAACTGGAAAACTTCCCCTTCCCACCTCCACGTCATTGTCAACAAATTAGGTTTTTCTATCGTTTTGTTAACAATCACAATTTTTCACAATCACAATCTCAGCATTTTAATACAGTTTGTGAACAATACAAATTGTGATAGTTTTGTGATGTGTGAATCACAATAATTCACAAACAATTGTGAACAAAACACAACAGTACGCTATATACAACAGAAATGGTGTTTCTGCTTGTCGAATTTCGGGCCTAATTTTTATTTATTATTATTTTTGTCCCCATGATTTTGTTTTTACACTATTTCGAGGTCGAAATATTGTTTGGTTAGGGTGTATCTCCTTCAGTTTTAGTAAAATACCAATAAATTTCCTCCCTCCTGTTCACGACCTTAATAAATTACAACAATTACAAACTCAACTCCGAATAATTTCTGTCAACGACCACAAAATACTCGTTTTTCAAAATACCCAAAAACTTGGATTAGTTGAAACAAATAAACCAACTCGCCTCGACCATCGGCTAGAAATATATGAACTATACCAAAAACATCAAAGTGACTTGCTTGCTCTTCTTGAAATAAAAGCTAACAAAAAGCCCCATAAGCGTATTAAGGCAGTAAGTTCTTTGCTTAACGAATTGTGTGAACTACTATTAGAAAATTATTTTGCGATCCCAAAACGTGCAGACATACCACAAGAAATAATCGACTTATTTGTGACAGCATCAACCGAAGTCACTTCAACTTCCAGTAAATCCCTAACATTTGCAGCTTCAGCTCCTGCACAGTCAACAGAAGTAAGTAGTCCATCCCCAGAATCCAACGTAAGTAAAAGTTCAGGTAATATAGATCTAGAACCAGAAGCTGAAATTAAGACAGAAGATCTTGACACTACAGAAAAGCGTGAAGTCGAAAACGAGGAAGAAAAAGAAGAATTAAAACCAAATATCATGGCATCATACCACCTTCTCCCAAAATTATCACAAGCTACAGACCCACAGAATTATATCGACCTATTAAAAACATGGATTTCTGCTGCTGACATCAAAACCGAGGAACTAAAGAAAAGACATTTAGCCTTTGGATTAGATTCACCCACTGGACGTTACTGGGCTGCCCTTTATCGTAAAACCATAGATGACAACTCTACATTTGACGCTCTTACTACATTATTTTTAAATGAATTTTCGACACATAAAGGATTAACACGACAAGACGTTCTAGCTATCATACAAAAGCCAACAGAAACAGCTTCATCTTTTCTTATTATGATAAGATACTACATCGAAGAACATTTAAAATCACTTGACGAAAAAACGAAAGTGAAAATCACTATTGATAAAATTCCAAGTTAACCTTCAAAATTTCATTCGAGCACAGAAAATACCAGAGACTTGGACAAAACTTACTGCTATCATCAAGAACTTTGAAAAAGGCACAACATCCATCCAAGTTGCCCCATTTCTCCCTTTTGCAGCAATAAAAACAGAGATAGCTAATATTGGTCAAGGAGATATTGCACATGTTGTACAACAAATGCAGAAGATGGAAACTGAAATATCTCAACTTTGTAGTGGTCAGGCAAGAAACAACAACTACAGAAACAACAATACCAACTTTCGACGCGGACGAGGAAATTTTAGAGGCAATGCCCGAAACAATAATTATCGTCAAAATATTACCCAACAGCAGACAAGAACCCCACAATGCTACAATTGTGGGCGGCATGGACATATTCGCCCTGAGTGCAGACAGCCAGGTGGTGGAGCGCACGTCTCAAGCAACTCACACTAACAAAGAGGTAGAAACTCGTTTAATTGCACCTCTAATGCACGCATTCAACAGTTAGAATCAGCGGAAAACCAGCAAGGCCTGATTCCATTCAACTCTTCCTACCTTTAAAATCAGTAAGACCTATTATACCATACAAACCCCACAAGATACATGTTTCGATTGAAACTCTACACTCCGACGTCATAGTCCCCATAAAGCTATTTATTAAGAATGCGACAGCACAGATAGACTCTGGTGCTACCATTAGTGTAATATGTAAATCCCTTCTACAAACTTCCCCTAAACTCAATTTACTTCCAAACAAATACATACAACTTACTGCATAAGGTGGATCGCCCATACAAGATTCAGGATTCATTAAAATTCCAATACAAATAGGAACAATGACAATAAATTATCCCTTTTTAATAACTAATACGCATAATAAAATAGTTCTTATAGGCAACGACTTTCTCGAATATTTTAAAGTTAATACAAACCATCAAAAACGGCACCTTCAATCCCTACACTTTGGTTCCATACTATTTATAAACTCTCCTTTTAACATTTTGCAAAAAATTGGACTCAGACCTGAAGCATCTACTAATAATATACAAAATTCAAGACGAGTTATCAACACAATGAGAAGACCATGGCCAAAACAACTATCTGCAGCAAATGAAATAAACAACCCATCTGTCTCCATAGCTCAAAAATCACGTGCTATACAGAATATTCTACGACTTGCTAACGATATAACAATTCCTGCTCGAAGCCAAATTACATTAACTATTATATCTGATATGAAATATTCAAGCGATCAATTATTTTCCCCTTCTCTACGCCTTTACACAACAAATAAAATCCTTCTACCACGAATAGTTCTTTCAGTTAACTCTACATACATAGTAGCCACCAATCCCTCCTCTATTCCCAGACAGCTTACAAAAAATTGCAGACTAGGCAATATTATGCTTATTCTACACGTAGATACTTGCTCTATTCCAACATTAATAAATAATCTGCCTATCTCACCAAAACCAACAGTTAATGCATCCCTTATAGATATTTTCCCTCGATTGAAATCTGACGAACGTGAGCAGATTATGCAAGCTATCACAGATTACTCTGACATATTTTCATGGAAAGGAGAACTAGGCAAGACAGACCTCATTGAGTTTGAAGTCGACACTGGGGATAGTCCCCCAATCAACCAACGCCCCTATAAGACAAGTAAATTTCAAAATAAAATCCTTAAAGAACATATAACGAAAATGTTGAAAGCCGAAGTAATTGCCCCTTCCACCTGAAGTTGGAGTTCCCCTGTTGTGATTGTCAAAAAGAAAATAGATGCAAGTGGTAAGCAGGAACACAAAGTATGTGTAGACCTGAGGGGTCTAAATTCTGTGACAAAACCTTTCGTATACCAAAACTGCCAATTAATACCATCCTTTCAAGATTAAAAAACAAGTCATACTTTTCTACGTTAGACGCAGCAAGTGGATTTTATGCAATCCCTGTCAAGAAGGAAGACCAAGAAAAACTCGCCTTTATATGTGAGCATGGATTATTTCAATACTAACGAATGCATATGGGTGCTAGGAATTCACCTTCATATTTTCAACGATTCATAGACGTGATGTTATCTACTGATATGTACGATATCGCTTCTGCGTTTATCGATGATATCCTTGTACATTAACCCACATTTGACAGTCATGTACAACACTTACGACGAATATTTCAACGCATACGAGATGCAAATATAAAACTTAAGCCTACAAAATGTAAATTTGCATACGAAGAGTTATGCGTATTTGGACACGATGTGTCTCGACAAGGAATTACCCCAAACAAGAAAAATACTACAGCAATATTGGACTTGCCGGTCCCCACCAAGTTAAAAGAACTACAATCAGTAATTGCCAGTTTCAGTTATTTTCGTAAGTACATACAGAATTTTAGTGCACGTATAGAGCCATTACGACTATTGTTAAGAAAATACACACCCTATGTTTTGTCATCGAGCTGCGATGCTGCCTATAAGGATTTAAAAAATGCTCGGACTCATCCCCCTTGTCTCGCACATTTTGATGCCTCTCTCCCTACATACCTTACAACGGATGCTTCTCAATCTGGCTTGGGAGCTTTTCTGGAACAAGAAAACAATAAAACATTACGCCCTGTTGCTTATATCAGTCGATCCCTTACTGACGCGGAATCTAAATGGACTACTACGGACTTGGAACTCCTAGCTATGACGTCGGCTACTCATAAGCTTAAAGAGAATTTAATTGGGTTGCCTTTTATATTACGCACAGATCATTGTGCTTTATGCAGCATTCTACGCAGTAAGAAAGTTGAAATGTCCCCTAAGATGGCCCGTATGGCCCTTAGGTTATCCAAATATAATATTACTGAAATTCAGCATATAAGAGGATCAATTAATCATACTCCAGACCTTCTTTCCCGTCTCGGTCGAACGCCAGAAAAACAAGTTGTCACGTTATCCTTACTTACTTCAATATCAATCCCCACACAAAGAAAATCTCCCTGGATGCATGAAATTATCACTCGGTTCTCAAATAATACAACTACTCCCAGGGATCAGAAAAAATGGAAGATTATTGACAATAGCCTTTACTATATAAACCCTCATAAAGGCAAGAAATATCTGCTATGTATTCCCAAGAATGAAATTGCAGACCTACTTACTGATTTTCATGACGATCCATTGTCTGGTCATTCTGGTATGACGCGTACCTACCTGAAGCTTCGATCCAGATACTACTGGCCTACTCTTCAAACTGATACTTTCAAGTATATACAATCTTGTTGTAAATGCCAAGGCAAGAAGCCTCTCAGCCGTAAGCCATATGGATCCTTTCAATACATTCCTATTCCAAGTTCCCCACGTCAAAGATGGATAATTGATATGGTTGGCCCCTTAGTGCGTTCCTCCTCTGGGAAGAAATACATACTAACAGCCCAGGATTACCATTCTAAATGGCTAGAGACACGAGCCGTTTCTGAGGGAACATCTATACAGGTTGCCAAATTTGTAATAAAATCCATTATATGCCATGGAGTCCCTCAAATAATACACACGGACAGGGGTTCCAACTTTACCTCTAAAATCTTTGCACACCTTACTAAAATGATGGGAGCTACCTATAAAATGTCTACTATTTTTCATCCACAATCCCAAGGTTCTTTGGAGCGACAACATGGACCGTTAAAAACAGCGTTATCGATGTATGTTTACGACCACCAGCGTTTTTGGGATACCTATCTTTCATTTGCCAAATTTGCTCTAAACACTAGTTTGAACTGAAGTTCCGGCTTATTTCCCTTTTATATTATGACTGGGCAGCAACCAAAACTCCTCCCTGACGTTATTCTGCCACACACACCGGACACTACAATTCTCGATTACCAAACTCACTTTTAAACTATATGTCAAACGGTTCGCCAAAATTTACGCTCTGCCCAAGACGCCTATGCTAAAAACGTGGGAGCTACATACAAACCGTTTACGTTTGCCATAGGCGATCAAGTTCTATACTATCACCGCCGCCGTGAGCCTGGACAAGCTCCTTCTCTTTCCTGATATTGGACTGGACCTTTTTCTATCCTCCGTAAGCTCAACGATGTTAATTACAAAATACAGCATGTGCTCGATCCAAAGATTCGCAAAATTGTACACATTTCGAAATTGAAAAAGTACTACACGCGGACAGACTCCGTCCTATCTCCTACTACCTACGCTACTGCCGTGAAAAATTCACTTTCAATGCCTACTGTTTCTCAGCTTCCTCCAATAAGACGACGTGGACGGCCTCTAATGATTATACTGAAAGCAATACCACTACAACCAGTAATTCCTCCCGATGAATTGCCTCCTCCACGCTATAATTTACGCTCTTCTGCTAAATAACTACCGTATTCTAGCTTTTAAGATGCGTTGTCGTTGTTTTCTCGTTTTTCCTGTATATATTACTTAGGTGTATTGTATTATTATTATATAGATGTTATAGAACTCTATGCTAATACGTAGTGAACACCATTACCAGAGGTAATTGTTGTAACAAACGCCCAATAAATGAACGCATCCATGAAGAGATAAGGTTTAAAGGATCACCCCTTGTTTACAACGGGACAGACGTTTTAATCCCGTAGCGTGTTTTGTATTAGGCAAATAAAAATGTAATAATATGTAAAAATAAAAAATGAAGAATTATAAAAATAAAAATATTGATAGGAATAGGACTACTACCTTCTAGCTGAGAGAAACAACGACAACAAACAATATTCAACTTTACTTATGTACTCATGCATTTACTCAAGAATGCAGTTTTTTTCCCTTTCAGATTCAAGACAACTTAAAAGCCCTGCAGGCATAAATTAATCTTTGAATTATTCTCTGTACACACACATAACTATATATTACATAAGCTGAGGACAGCTTTATTTTTTTTGTGTTAGGTGTATTGTATTCTTTTTATATAGTATAAAAATCCTGTATGTAATTTGTAGTACATAGTGAAATTATAAAATAATAATAGTATACATGAAGACACACAGAATGTTGCCTTCGTATTGTTGTAGTCAAGGATCTGTGCACAAGATTCTTGACTACTCAGTAATTGTGAAACAGGCACTGGCCATGCCTACGTAACAAGTTTCGTACAGAGAGTGAGAGTGGAACGAGGTTACTCTCTCTCTCTCTCTCTCTCTCTCTCTCTCTACAGACAGAAAACATGTATACTGTTATACTTATTAGGACAAAAAAGTGAATAAATAGCAGATCTGACTATACACAGATTATCATTGGTTTTTATCAGAGCCTTGGTAGAAGACTATGTAGTTTTTACTATATAGCATTTTTTAATTTACATTTGCATTCTCTCCCACTGTTGTACGCTATATACAACAATAGACCAACTCTTAAAATTTTTTACTTTCGAAAACATATACGTACAAAAACTGAGTTTGTGTTGGCCCTGAGTGCTCCTTGCATTACATGCTACGTACATATATACGTAGGTACTTTATATTTTTAACTGTAGGTATACTGTTGTTTTAACGCTCCCGGGTAAATCTATGGGCATCCACTCATACTACAGGTCGTACGTGTAGATATGGTTTTACTGATAGGGGCGAATCACAAATGGCGTCACTAAACTTTAGGGTGGGCCACTTTGAAAAAACAAGACACCCCACGTCATTGATAGCCATTTCCAGGATCCTTAGAAAAATAACAGGGCGGCAGAGTGGGTCCAAAATTTTGGTAAAGGATGGCGCCATTGGTACCTGGCCCCCGCTTGTAAAGTTTCATTCATTTAAACAAAACAAATTCACCCATAATATAGCACATTCAAACCAACAAACGCACCTATATACGAACTTAGGGATAATCTGTAAATATTTTCATCCAAATTACAACCCATTTAGTGCCCCACCCCCCCCCCCCCCCCTCCAACACAATACCAACTGAAACAACATAAACCACAGATCGCATTACACATGGACAATCCTTTTATGCCTTTTATTTACAATACAATACTTTTTTTAAAGGAAAGTTTGAAGTTCTGAATTGAGACTTTAAATAATGTTAGCAGTTCGTGGCAGTCAACAAACACTGATATGAGTTTGTTTCTATTTAAATGCTGAGCTTAAGCATCTATTGAAATGGTCATGTTAGTCAGTCCGACTGTCTATCCGTCTGTTGAGCATGCTTCACAAATCACAGTTTTAAGAAACTGAGCTTTACCAGCATCTAATGATATGGTTTTGTCCGTCCGTCTGTCTGTCTGCCCCGCTTTTCATATACCATACATACATTGACACATACACGCAAACCCACATACATACATGCATACACACATACACTTAAACACAAATATACATTACATGCAAACGTACATACATACCTACATACATACAAAAGTACATACATTTAAACGTACATACATACATACGTGGGTAAATACATACATACGGATATAAATACATACATACATACGTACACACATGCGTACATACAAACATACGTATAAACACACACACATACATACATACATACACGTACACATATATATACGTACACGTTCATACAAAAATACATAAAAAAATACATAAAAGCATACATAAAAACATACCATTATATATACATACATACATACGGACATACATACATACATGCAGAATGATTTTAGCTCTTATATGTTTAATATTTTAATAATAATACGCTAAAAAAAGATTAGGTCAAAATAAATTCTGTATACAGACAGCAACAAACATGATACTACAGATACATCATACACGTACATATTATTATTATAATGCAATATGAATCATACGAATCTGGACATGGATCTGCTGCCTCTGCATCGATTTAAAAAATATAAATAAAAATAAAGGCACAATCTTAAGTGAAGAGTGGTAAAATACTACAAGTTGGCAAAAAATAAAATGTAGAATGAGTTTTGACCGACCAATTACTTTTTTTTAACATTTTAATGCAATGCAATGCGATTGTGCGATATGCGATTCGGCCCTTAGGAATGAAATTAAATATACTGGAAAACAAAAATTGTCATTGGGGAACATTTGGATTGGAGGCAATCAATCTAAAACCATAAGAATCAGTTCAGCGCAAAACAGCCTGAAGACCAACTACTTACCTGGGGGAGGTGGAGGAATATAGAGTTGTGGCTTCAAATCTTTGTTACACATGTCTATGTCTTTACAACATTTGATGACAAATGATTCATTTATTCTATTGGAATATTCACACTGAACGGGTTTCTCTGGCGGGTAAACATCGCGTTTATCCAGACACCTGTAGTACCACACAAGCCACAAACACATGTTTTTTTACTTACATCAATAGTTCAACAAATATAAATTAAGAATACCATAGCCAAATATTCTGAAAATAAAACGGTACTAGGTCTTTGGGTATAATGAAAACTACTTTTTAAATAGATGAAGTTGGCCCTGGCTGTGTATGACGATTGACAAGCGTAATTTTTAGTTCTTCCAGTACGACAAAAATAGGTGTATGTACATGAAATCGCAGAAATTTATTATCTTCATCAGATGTTGTGATCTGAAATACAATCTCCCCCTGTTTTCTATGCAATGACCACTAAATTACTCCAAGCATAATAACCCTATCCCTGTGTCTGTTTCATAACTGAATCTCACATTTACATAAATTAACTATTAGTTCGCCACTAAAACTTCCTCATCCAAATTACTGGCATAAGCTGAAAGATTGGAACAAGATTTGGAATTAATTTTCACTCGTAAAATTAGACGTACTCATCTTTAATAAAACACTTTTTATTTTTGAGCCTTTGATTTCTCAAAGACAAAGATAATGACAATTATTATAAAACTAACATTGTCCTACGAAGATTAGTTAATCCCGACTGAATAAACTATCCAACAACAGCAGTAAAACGTATTCAAAAGCATGGACGGAACACAATAAACACAGTGAAACTAACTTTTGTATCCACGAGTCCTTACCACAAGCGGTGCCTAAATAAATGACAATTAGCTAAAAACCATACAATCAAGACGCTCTTCAGCATACTTTTATCAACAAATGTTAAGAAATAAATACCTATATAATTATTACTACATACATCACGAATATGAATTCACAAGGAAAGGTGAGTAGGTAAGGTTGTAGGACAGGTTCCTCCTGGACATTTTCCTCCCGGACATTTTCCTCCCGGACTTTTTCCTCCCGGACTTTTTCCTCCCACACACACACGGAGGACCTTTTCCTCCCAGCATCGAAATACATAATAAACAAGTGCTTCTTTCCAGATAATGCATGAATTTGTAGAAATTCTCGAAAGTATTCAAAATTCTTATTTTAAGTACTAAAATCGATCGTTTCCCCATTTTTTATGAAATTATGATTATCTAAATATTTATTAATCGAGTGTAAGGAACGTAATATTATGAGCATCATTGCACAAATTATGCCAACAGATCAACTGAATCCAAACAATATTAAATACAACACCAGTCTAGTACCTGCAATAATTAATACTAAAAAAATTCGTTTCTCACAATAAATAGGAAAAAAGGGTGCTACGTAGTAATAAAGTAAAATAAATCAAACTAATATGTTAGAGTTAACGTTTTCGTGCAGAAATGTACGTACTATACTATTTGTCATATATCACTAAATATGTCCAACTGTGGACGCTTTCAAAAACATACTTAAATATAAGTCCTAAATATAAGGTATATAAAACTGCTGGCAATATTAACACTTTTCACTCAATTCAAGCATATTAGCATATGATAACGGAGGAAAATAAACAATGCGTTATAAGGAAATATAATACAAGGTAGAATTATTCTAGGTAAAAATTAATATCATACAGTTGTGAAGTACAGTCGTATTACTAAAAATTAAATCTTATGGTGTGACTTTCGAGAATTTATAAAAATGCATGAATTATCTGGAAAGAAGTACTCGTTTATTGTGGTTATATATGAATTTCGATGCTGGGAGGAAAATGTCCTCCGTATGTGTTTGGGAGGAAGAAGTCCGGGAGGAAGAAGTCCGGGAGGAAGAAGTCCGGGAGGAAGAAGTCCGGGAGGAAGAAGTCCGGGACGAAAAAGTCCGGAGGAAAATGTCCGGGAGGAAGATGTCCATTAGGAAAGTGTCCGTATACCGTAGGTAATTGTATGAAAATATTCCTAAACACACTACATACTAAAAATATGTCGGTAATTGCAGAAGCTTCTCTTTTGCTCATTTCGAAAAAGTTGAACGATTTGCCTTGTTGTGCACAAAATTCAGTATTTACTAATATTAAGGTTTCTGCAATGACAAATGTTTGGAACTGACTTGACTCATTAAGAGTCGAAACTCGAGCCGAATCGATTTGCTTTGGACTAGCCTAGCCTCAACACCTTAAACTCGATTCCAAACAGATAACACAAGCATAAGACTCGAAACCGACTCGAACCGATTGGAATTTTTGACTTAAAAATGAGTAAATAATTTTTCGAAAATATTTGCACTTGAATTAGTCAAAATTGCAATTGCACACTGAGCACGTACGTGTTTCAAATCATATAACAAGTACGTATGCATCGATTTAACATGTAAATACTAAAGCCACAGTTTGCATTTTTCTAAAAGTGGTTTAGATTCGTCTTTTACAATCGGAATTCGATGCCAGTCGAATGCGTTAAAACTAAGGCCCTAAAAGTGACTCGTTGTTATAAAAATGACCCGACTCGACTCGAACCATAGCCGACTGTATTAGGTTCCCCTGGTCTGCTGTTGTGAACATACTACAATGATAAATATGTCGTCACGACTTTGGACCTGCCACCACCTAGGTAGTGGCCCACGTAGTGGATGTATTGTCATTGCGTTAAATGAGAAGAAAGTTAAACTTTATTAATTACTAATTACTGCAAGTTTACTACAAGTGTTTGTTTACGTTATGGGAATTATATGATTGCACTTATGCAAAACGAATGCAATTGCCAATTTGTAACTACACAATTATTGCGTCCAAAATTAATAACGCTGCTACGGTTAATTTTACTCTTTTAATATGAAGCCGATCAAACGTGTATGTTATCGGGATATACAAGTATCCGCATGTTCAAACCACAAAATCTGATGAGACAATTGATTTGATTCATGTTTATATATTTCATTCATTCATTCATGTACGGTATCGCCTTTTCATCGTTATTAGATATAGGCACCGATTTACTGTACAAGCATGTAGGTGTAGACTAATATTTCCCGTGGGTAGGAACGACAAGAAGTCTGAACACTACCAATGGAGCGTTCCCCAACGGAAATTAGCTACACTACACGACTTGCGTCTTACGAACTAATATGTATATTACGGATAGTAGCTTATGTTACTTCTGACCTCCATTGCAGTTCAGGTAGATTATCCTCCTCTTCAGGAGCTTTTCAGTTTCTTCCCTTGCGGAGGTATTTGCACCTGAGTGTACTTTGAGGACCATTTAAAGTACAAACGAGTACACCCAAAGCCGAATGCCCCACGTACTTACATCACGTATATCGACGCAGCGTGAAAGTAATAGCAGATGCTATGGAATGAAGGGCGCAATGAATGGTCTGCTGAATGGTATTGCAACTATACTACCGCACGAAGAAATAGCTGTTAGCCTGCTAGACACAATTAGTACGTCGTCTACGTCTCTACACACATATGAACGGAAACGTACACTACTTCCCCTTAGTTGCGCACAAACAGTTCTCACACACCTTCCCCCACCAAGCATTTCCACTACACTAACTTCTGTGCAACGAGACGCAAGTACGCTACCGGCTAAGGATTCGCTCGAACGGATCAAAAAGAAACCGTCGAGTTATCGAGGACAGAGACACATCTTCCCTCGTCCACAAAGCCGGGTCATGTTTATACATATATTTATTTTTATAATAAATAAAATAAATGAATTATTCATTAGGTCGATTTAACCGAAGTTCATACAACCAGACTCAACCAGTCACTGTGGGTGAGGAATAAGAGGCTACGGCATCATTTTTGTCTCGGTCAAATTACCCTTTCACCTATCCCTGTCCCCTCCTCCACAGTAAAGGGGTCCCATTCCCTAGGCCCCTACAGTAAGCAGTGGTCACTGAGGAGCACCGAAGGAGTTTGGGTTTCAATCAACCAGTCAGTGACGTTTACCGTACAACACAGAGCCGTAAACGATTAGCAGTGGCCGAGGATTGAAGCCAGGTCTGAGACTGTAAATTTCGTTACAGTCTGCAGTCCTAACCGCTCACCCAAGCACGCCTGCTTATGTTTTTTATATATAACTTTTAATATCGTAACGAATACAAAATATTAGTGCAACATAGTCATTTCGACAATTTAAAAATAAATGACGAAGACTGCATATTATTATTTTTCCTTATAGCTTTCATCACATATATTAAACACAACCAAAGAAAAAGCGATAGCATGATTTCAAATATATTATGTGAATTATACTGGGTGGTTGTTTATTTATTATTTATTTATTGCCATTATAAATTAACAGTTTTCAATAATTATGGCATTTACCTGCTTAAACATGTATATTAACCAGGGTTTTAAAAATCCTACTTTTTTATGGAAAATGCCACCACTTTGGTAAATATCGGTATATACGGGTATATAGTGGTAAATACTAGTGCATACATTTATGAAGCCTAAAGTTTTTAAAACAGGTGGTGATATAATTATCGTTCTAGTAAAACCACAACAGCAAGTAATACAAAATATCTGTTATGCTTATCACATATCACACAAAATCATTTTGATTTATTTAGTAGAAGTTAATTTTGTAGTTGCTACAGAATTACATTTATTTAGTATGCCTCAGTAAAAATCGAATTCAGTATTCAGTTAATGTGTAGTAAACCATTATACGATTTGGTGTTTAAATCCTGCCATCGAATAATTTTTGATTGATCAAAAATTATTCGACGAAGTAGTCACCAAAATCGGTTTTGCTCTGTGACCTAAGTTCACGGAAACAAAACGCTAGCTTCGTCATTACGTCATGATGAACCCTTCCATGAGTCGAGTCAGTTTGAACGTAACCAAACGTAGAAAATTGTCTCTCCGATGATCCGTCTGATGAGGAGAAATTGTACATTTTATTCAATAACTTTGCCATATTGGCCGTCCAGAATAGCATGGATTGTATGCATTGATTTGGTAGCTACTTCTGAAACTTGTCAATTTTCACGTTATTTTTTAAATTAACCCCATTTGTGCTTGTATAAATGCCAGTATATGTCAAGATTAAATTTAAATCTTTTTACTTTATACCAGTATATGCCAGCATGTGCCAAAGTGTCACATAAACAGTATTTACCACCCCTGGTAGTTACCGGCATTTACCATGGTATATACCACAGTAGTATTTACCATTTTAAAACCCTGATATTAACGTAGGCAATGCACATACAAGCAGGAAAGTTTATTTTGGTATGGTAATTTGTTGAATGTATCGCATCTGGGGAATATATATTTTGATTTATATTGACCGACACAACCCGTGGCTGTCATTTTATTTTAAAAACAAAATTCAATTATTATGTATTTTTTTAAAGCTTTTAAGACTTTCTTCAAAGCTAAAATCACTTGCTTAAAGCATTGAAGAAAAATCCGGCGCTTCGCGCCGCATTTGTCGACCGGGGGCGGGCCCGAAGTAGATGCTGAGCTTTAACAAATGCGAAACACAATTTATGTTACGCTAAAAGATGATATTAGATTTATAGAAGCTCCCCTACCATCAATAAGCCATATACTAATGTGCGTAGCATGTAGTTAAATATAGCTGAATAATGTTGACAAATTGCACTATTCACAAATGACGTCATTTATAGAGGCTCTTCTACCATCAATAAGCCATATATGGAAGTACGTGGCATGTAGTTAAATATAGCTAGAAAATTTGTAAGAATTGCCTAATTCACAAATAACGTCATTTATAGAGCCTCCTCTACCACCAATAAGACTTGGAACTCCTAGCTATGACGTCGGCTACTCATAAGCTTAAAGAGAATTTAATTGGGTTGCCTTTTATATTACGCACAGATCATTGTGCTTTATGCAGCATTCTACGCAGTAAGAAAGTTGAAATGTCCCCTAAGATGGCCCGTATGGCCCTTAGGTTATCCAAATATAATATTACTGAAATTCAGCATATAAGAGGATCAATTAATCATACTCCAGACCTTCTTTCCCGTCTCGGTCGAACGCCAGAAAAACAAGTTGTCACGTTATCCTTACTTACTTCAATATCAATCCCCATACAAAGAAAATCTCCCTGGATGCATGAAATTATCACTCGGTTCTCAAATAATACAACTACTCCCAGGGATCAGAAAAAATGGAAGATTATTGACAATAGCCTTTACTATATAAACCCTCATAAAGGCAAGAAATATCTGCTATGTATTCCCAAGAATGAAATTGCAGACCTACTTACTGATTTTCATGACGATCCATTGTCTGGTCATTCTGGTATGACGCGTACCTACCTGAAGCTTCGATCCAGATACTACTGGCCTACTCTTCAAACTGATACTTTCAAGTATATACAATCTTGTTGTAAATGCCAAGGCAAGAAGCCTCTCAGCCGTAAGCCATATGGATCCTTTCAATACATTCCTATTCCAAGTTCCCCACGTCAAAGATGGATAATTGATATGGTTGGCCCCTTAGTGCGTTCCTCCTCTGGGAAGAAATACATACTAACAGCCCAGGATTACCATTCTAAATGGCTAGAGACACGAGCCGTTTCTGAGGGAACATCTATACAGGTTGCCAAATTTGTAATAAAATCCATTATATGCCATGGAGTCCCTCAAATAATACACACGGACAGGGGTTCCAACTTTACCTCTAAAATCTTTGCACACCTTACTAAAATGATGGGAGCTACCTATAAAATGTCTACTATTTTTCATCCACAATCCCAAGGTTCTTTGGAGCGACAACATGGACCGTTAAAAACAGCATTATCGATGTATGTTTACGACCACCAGCGTTTTTGGGATACCTATCTTTCATTTGCCAAATTTGCTCTAAACACTAGTTTGAACTGAAGTTCCGGCTTATTTCCCTTTTATATTATGACTGGGCAGCAACCAAAACTCCTCCCTGACGTTATTCTGCCACACACACCGGACACTACAATTCTCGATTACCAAACTCACTTTTAAACTATATGTCAAACGGTTCGCCAAAATTTACGCTCTGCCCAAGACGCCTATGCTAAAAACGTGGGAGCTACATACAAACCGTTTACGTTTGCCATAGGCGATCAAGTTCTATACTATCACCGCCGCCGTGAGCCTGGACAAGCTCCTTCTCTTTCCTGATATTGGACTGGACCTTTTTCTATCCTCCGTAAGCTCAACGATGTTAATTACAAAATACAGCATGTGCTCGATCCAAAGATTCGCAAAATTGTACACATTTCGAAATTGAAAAAGTACTACACGCGGACAGACTCCGTCCTATCTCCTACTACCTACGCTACTGCCGTGAAAAATTCACTTTCAATGCCTACTGTTTCTCAGCTTCCTCCAATAAGACGACGTGGACGGCCTCTAATGATTATACTGAAAGCAATACCACTACAACCAGTAATTCCTCCCGATGAATTGCCTCCTCCACGCTATAATTTACGCTCTTCTGCTAAATAACTACCGTATTCTAGCTTTTAAGATGCGTTGTCGTTGTTTTCTCGTTTTTCCTGTATATATTACTTAGGTGTATTGTATTCTTATTATATAGATGTTATAGAACTCTATGCTAATACGTAGTGAACACCATTACCAGAGGTAATTGTTGTAACAAACGCCCAATAAATGAACGCATCCATGAAGAGATAAGGTTTAAAGGATCACCCCTTGTTTACAACGGGACAGACGTTTTAATCCCGTAGCGTGTTTTGTATTAGGCAAATAAAAATGTAATAATATGTAAAAATAAAAAATGAAGAATTATAAAAATAAAAATATTGATAGGAATAGGACTACTACCTTCTAGCTGAGAGAAACAACGACAACAAACAATATTCAACTTTACTTATGTACTCATGCATTTACTCAAGAATGCAGTTTTTTTCCCTTTCAGATTCAAGACAACTTAAAAGCCCTGCAGGCATAAATTAATCTTTGAATTATTCTCTGTACACACACATAACTATATATTACATAAGCTGAGGACAGCTTTATTTTTTTTGTGTTAGGTGTATTGTATTCTTTTTATATAGTATAAAAATCCTGTATGTAATTTGTAGTACATAGTGAAATTATAAAATAATAATAGTATACATGAAGACACACAGAATGTTGCCTTCGTATTGTTGTAGTCAAGGATCTGTGCACAAGATTCTTGACTACTCAGTAATTGTGAAACAGGCACTGGCCATGCCTACGTAACAAGTTTCGTACAGAGAGTGAGAGTGGAACGAGGTTACTCTCTCTCTCTCTCTCTCTCTCTCTCTCTCTCTACAGACAGAAAACATGTATACTGTTATACTTATTAGGACAAAAAAGTGAATAAATAGCAGATCTGACTATACACAGATTATCATTGGTTTTTATCAGAGCCTTGGTAGAAGACTATGTAGTTTTTACTATATAGCATTTTTTAATTTACATTTGCATTCTCTCCCACTGTTGTACGCTATATACAACAATAGACCAACTCTTAAAATTTTTTACTTTCGAAAACATATACGTACAAAAACTGAGTTTGTGTTGGCCCTGAGTGCTCCTTGCATTACATGCTACGTACATATATACGTAGGTACTTTATATTTTTAACTGTAGGTATACTGTTGTTTTAACGCTCCCGGGTAAATCTATGGGCATCCACTCATACTACAGGTCGTACGTGTAGATATGGTTTTACTGATAGGGGCGAATCACAAATGGCGTCACTAAACTTTAGGGTGGGCCACTTTGAAAAAACAAGACACCCCACGTCATTGATAGCCATTTCCAGGATCCTTAGAAAAATAACAGGGCGGCAGAGTGGGTCCAAAATTTTGGTAAAGGATGGCGCCATTGGTACCTGGCCCCCGCTTGTAAAGTTTCATTCATTTAAACAAAACAAATTCACCCATAATATAGCACATTCAAACCAACAAACGCACCTATATACGAACTTAGGGATAATCTGTAAATATTTTCATCCAAATTACAACCCATTTAGTGCCCCACCCCCCCCCCCCCCCTCCAACACAATACCAACTGAAACAACATAAACCACAGATCGCATTACACATGGACAATCCTTTTATGCCTTTTATTTACAATACAATACTTTTTTTAAAGGAAAGTTTGAAGTTCTGAATTGAGACTTTAAATAATGTTAGCAGTTCGTGGCAGTCAACAAACACTGATATGAGTTTGTTTCTATTTAAATGCTGAGCTTAAGCATCTATTGAAATGGTCATGTTAGTCAGTCCGACTGTCTATCCGTCTGTTGAGCATGCTTCACAAATCACAGTTTTAAGAAACTGAGCTTTACCAGCATCTAATGATATGGTTTTGTCCGTCCGTCTGTCTGTCTGCCCCGCTTTTCATATACCATACATACATTGACACATACACGCAAACCCACATACATACATGCATACACACATACACTTAAACACAAATATACATTACATGCAAACGTACATACATACCTACATACATACAAAAGTACATACATTTAAACGTACATACATACATACGTGGGTAAATACATACATACGGATATAAATACATACATACATACGTACACACATGCGTACATACAAACATACGTATAAACACACACACATACATACATACATACACGTACACATATATATACGTACACGTTCATACAAAAATACATAAAAAAATACATAAAAGCATACATAAAAACATACCATTATATATACATACATACATACGGACATACATACATACATGCAGAATGATTTTAGCTCTTATATGTTTAATATTTTAATAATAATACGCTAAAAAAAGATTAGGTCAAAATAAATTCTGTATACAGACAGCAACAAACATGATACTACAGATACATCATACACGTACATATTATTATTATAATGCAATATGAATCATACGAATCTGGACATGGATCTGCTGCCTCTGCATCGATTTAAAAAATATAAATAAAAATAAAGGCACAATCTTAAGTGAAGAGTGGTAAAATACTACAAGTTGGCAAAAAATAAAATGTAGAATGAGTTTTGACCGACCAATTACTTTTTTTTAACATTTTAATGCAATGCAATGCGATTGTGCGATATGCGATTCGGCCCTTAGGAATGAAATTAAATATACTGGAAAACAAAAATTGTCATTGGGGAACATTTGGATTGGAGGCAATCAATCTAAAACCATAAGAATCAGTTCAGCGCAAAACAGCCTGAAGACCAACTACTTACCTGGGGGAGGTGGAGGAATATAGAGTTGTGGCTTCAAATCTTTGTTACACATGTCTATGTCTTTACAACATTTGATGACAAATGATTCATTTATTCTATTGGAATATTCACACTGAACGGGTTTCTCTGGCGGGTAAACATCGCGTTTATCCAGACACCTGTAGTACCACACAAGCCACAAACACATGTTTTTTTACTTACATCAATAGTTCAACAAATATAAATTAAGAATACCATAGCCAAATATTCTGAAAATAAAACGGTACTAGGTCTTTGGGTATAATGAAAACTACTTTTTAAATAGATGAAGTTGGCCCTGGCTGTGTATGACGATTGACAAGCGTAATTTTTAGTTCTTCCAGTACGACAAAAATAGGTGTATGTACATGAAATCGCAGAAATTTATTATCTTCATCAGATGTTGTGATCTGAAATACAATCTCCCCCTGTTTTCTATGCAATGACCACTAAATTACTCCAAGCATAATAACCCTATCCCTGTGTCTGTTTCATAACTGAATCTCACATTTACATAAATTAACTATTAGTTCGCCACTAAAACTTCCTCATCCAAATTACTGGCATAAGCTGAAAGATTGGAACAAGATTTGGAATTAATTTTCACTCGTAAAATTAGACGTACTCATCTTTAATAAAACACTTTTTATTTTTGAGCCTTTGATTTCTCAAAGACAAAGATAATGACAATTATTATAAAACTAACATTGTCCTACGAAGATTAGTTAATCCCGACTGAATAAACTATCCAACAACAGCAGTAAAACGTATTCAAAAGCATGGACGGAACACAATAAACACAGTGAAACTAACTTTTGTATCCACGAGTCCTTACCACAAGCGGTGCCTAAATAAATGACAATTAGCTAAAAACCATACAATCAAGACGCTCTTCAGCATACTTTTATCAACAAATGTTAAGAAATAAATACCTATATAATTATTACTACATACATCACGAATATGAATTCACAAGGAAAGGTGAGTAGGTAAGGTTGTAGGACAGGTTCCTCCTGGACATTTTCCTCCCGGACATTTTCCTCCCGGACTTTTTCCTCCCACACACACACGGAGGACCTTTTCCTCCCAGCATCGAAATACATAATAAACAAGTGCTTCTTTCCAGATAATGCATGAATTTGTAGAAATTCTCGAAAGTATGCAAAATTCTTATTTTAAGTACTAAAATCGATCGTTTCCCCATTTTTTATGAAATTATGATTATCTAAATATTTATTAATCGAGTGTAAGGAACGTAATATTATGAGCATCATTGCACAAATTATGCCAACAGATCAACTGAATCCAAACAATATTAAATACAACACCAGTCTAGTACCTGCAATAATTAATACTAAAAAAATTCGTTTCTCACAATAAATAGGAAAAAAGGGTGCTACGTAGTAATAAAGTAAAATAAATCAAACTAATATGTTAGAGTTAACGTTTTCGTGCAGAAATGTACGTACTATACTATTTGTCATATATCACTAAATATGTCCAACTGTGGACGCTTTCAAAAACATACTTAAATATAAGTCCTAAATATAAGGTATATAAAACTGCTGGCAATATTAACACTTTTCACTCAATTCAAGCATATTAGCATATGATAACGGAGGAAAATAAACAATGCGTTATAAGGAAATATAATATAAGGTAGAATTATTCTAGGTAAAAATTAATATCATACAGTTGTGAAGTACAGTCGTATTACTAAAAATTAAATCTTATGGTGTGACTTTCGAGAATTTATAAAAATGCATGAATTATCTGGAAAGAAGTACTCGTTTATTGTGGTTATATATGAATTTCGATGCTGGGAGGAAAATGTCCTCCGTATGTGTTTGGGAGGAAGAAGTCCGGGAGGAAGAAGTCCGGGAGGAAGAAGTCCGGGAGGAAGAAGTCCGGGAGGAAGAAGTCCGGGAGGAAGAAGTCCGGGACGAAAAAGTCCGGAGGAAAATGTCCGGGAGGAAGATGTCCATTAGGAAAGTGTCCGTATACCGTAGGTAATTGTATGAAAATATTCCTAAACACACTACATACTAAAAATATGTCGGTAATTGCAGAAGCTTCTCTTTTGCTCATTTCGAAAAAGTTGAACGATTTGCCTTGTTGTGCACAAAATTCAGTATTTACTAATATTAAGGTTTCTGCAATGACAAATGTTTGGAACTGACTTGACTCATTAAGAGTCGAAACTCGAGCCGAATCGATTTGCTTTGGACTAGCCTAGCCTCAACACCTTAAACTCGATTCCAAACAGATAACACAAGCATAAGACTCGAAACCGACTCGAACCGATTGGAATTTTTGACTTAAAAATGAGTAAATAATTTTTCGAAAATATTTGCACTTGAATTAGTCAAAATTGCAATTGCACACTGAGCACGTACGTGTTTCAAATCATATAACAAGTACGTATGCATCGATTTAACATGTAAATACTAAAGCCACAGTTTGCATTTTTCTAAAAGTGGTTTAGCTTCGTCTTTTACAATCGGAATTCGATGCCAGTCGAATGCGTTAAAACTAAGGCCCTAAAAGTGACTCGTTGTTATAAAAATGACCCGACTCGACTCGAACCATAGCCGACTGTATTAGGTTCCCCTGGTCTGCTGTTGTGAACATACTACAATGATAAATATGTCGTCACGACTTTGGACCTGCCACCACCTAGGTAGTGGCCCACGTAGTGGATGTATTGTCATTGCGTTAAATGAGAAGAAAGTTAAACTTTATTAATTACTAATTACTGCAAGTTTACTACAAGTGTTTGTTTACGTTATGGGAATTATATGATTGCACTTATGCAAAACGAATGCAATTGCCAATTTGTAACTACACAATTATTGCGTCCAAAATTAATAACGCTGCTACGGTTAATTTTACTCTTTTAATATGAAGCCGATCAAACGTGTATGTTATCGGGATATACAAGTATCCGCATGTTCAAACCACAAAATCTGATGAGACAATTGATTTGATTCATGTTTATATATTTCATTCATTCATTCATGTACGGTATCGCCTTTTCATCGTTATTAGATATAGGCACCGATTTACTGTACAAGCATGTAGGTGTAGACTAATATTTCCCGTGGGTAGGAACGACAAGAAGTCTGAACACTACCAATGGAGCGTTCCCCAACGGAAATTAGCTACACTACACGACTTGCGTCTTACGAACTAATATGTATATTACGGATAGTAGCTTATGTTACTTCTGACCTCCATTGCAGTTCAGGTAGATTATCCTCCTCTTCAGGAGCTTTTCAGTTTCTTCCCTTGCGGAGGTATTTGCACCTGAGTGTACTTTGAGGACCATTTAAAGTACAAACGAGTACACCCAAAGCCGAATGCCCCACGTACTTACATCACGTATATCGACGCAGCGTGAAAGTAATAGCAGATGCTATGGAATGAAGGGCGCAATGAATGGTCTGCTGAATGGTATTGCAACTATACTACCGCACGAAGAAATAGCTGTTAGCCTGCTAGACACAATTAGTACGTCGTCTACGTCTCTACACACATATGAACGGAAACGTACACTACTTCCCCTTAGTTGCGCACAAACAGTTCTCACACACCTTCCCCCACCAAGCATTTCCACTACACTAACTTCTGTGCAACGAGACGCAAGTACGCTACCGGCTAAGGATTCGCTCGAACGGATCAAAAAGAAACCGTCGAGTTATCGAGGACAGAGACACATCTTCCCTCGTCCACAAAGCCGGGTCATGTTTATACATATATTTATTTTTATAATAAATAAAATAAATGAATTATTCATTAGGTCGATTTAACCGAAGTTCATACAACCAGACTCAACCAGTCACTGTGGGTGAGGAATAAGAGGCTACGGCATCATTTTTGTCTCGGTCAAATTACCCTTTCACCTATCCCTGTCCCCTCCTCCACAGTAAAGGGGTCCCATTCCCTAGGCCCCTACAGTAAGCAGTGGTCACTGAGGAGCACCGAAGGAGTTTGGGTTTCAATCAACCAGTCAGTGACGTTTACCGTACAACACAGAGCCGTAAACGATTAGCAGTGGCCGAGGATTGAAGCCAGGTCTGAGACTGTAAATTTCGTTACAGTCTGCAGTCCTAACCGCTCACCCAAGCACGCCTGCTTATGTTTTTTATATATAACTTTTAATATCGTAACGAATACAAAATATTAGTGCAACATAGTCATTTCGACAATTTAAAAATAAATGACGAAGACTGCATATTATTATTTTTCCTTATAGCTTTCATCACATATATTAAACACAACCAAAGAAAAAGCGATAGCATGATTTCAAATATATTATGTGAATTATACTGGGTGGTTGTTTATTTATTATTTATTTATTGCCATTATAAATTAACAGTTTTCAATAATTATGGCATTTACCTGCTTAAACATGTATATTAACCAGGGTTTTAAAAATCCTACTTTTTTATGGAAAATGCCACCACTTTGGTAAATATCGGTATATACGGGTATATAGTGGTAAATACTAGTGCATACATTTATGAAGCCTAAAGTTTTTAAAACAGGTGGTGATATAATTATCGTTCTAGTAAAACCACAACAGCAAGTAATACAAAATATCTGTTATGCTTATCACATATCACACAAAATCATTTTGATTTATTTAGTAGAAGTTAATTTTGTAGTTGCTACAGAATTACATTTATTTAGTATGCCTCAGTAAAAATCGAATTCAGTATTCAGTTAATGTGTAGTAAACCATTATACGATTTGGTGTTTAAATCCTGCCATCGAATAATTTTTGATTGATCAAAAATTATTCGACGAAGTAGTCACCAAAATCGGTTTTGCTCTGTGACCTAAGTTCACGGAAACAAAACGCTAGCTTCGTCATTACGTCATGATGAACCCTTCCATGAGTCGAGTCAGTTTGAACGTAACCAAACGTAGAAAATTGTCTCTCCGATGATCCGTCTGATGAGGAGAAATTGTACATTTTATTCAATAACTTTGCCATATTGGCCGTCCAGAATAGCATGGATTGTATGCATTGATTTGGTAGCTACTTCTGAAACTTGTCAATTTTCACGTTATTTTTTAAATTAACCCCATTTGTGCTTGTATAAATGCCAGTATATGTCAAGATTAAATTTAAATCTTTTTACTTTATACCAGTATATGCCAGCATGTGCCAAAGTGTCACATAAACAGTATTTACCACCCCTGGTAGTTACCGGCATTTACCATGGTATATACCACAGTAGTATTTACCATTTTAAAACCCTGATATTAACGTAGGCAATGCACATACAAGCAGGAAAGTTTATTTTTGTATGGTAATTTGTTGAATGTATCGCATCTGGGGAATATATATTTTGATTTATATTGACCGACACAACCCGTGGCTGTCATTTTATTTTAAAAACAAAATTCAATTATTATGTATTTTTTTAAAGCTTTTAAGACTTTCTTCAAAGCTAAAATCACTTGCTTAAAGCATTGAAGAAAAATCCGGCGCTTCGCGCCGCATTTGTCGACCGGGGGCGGGCCCGAAGTAGATGCTGAGCTTCAACAAATGCGCAACACAATTTATGTTACGCTAAAAGATGATATTAGATTTATGGAAGCTCCCCTACCATCAATAAGCCATATACTAATGTGCGTAGCATGTAGTTAAATATAGCTGAATAATGTTGACAAATTGCACTATTCACAAATGACGTCATTTATAGAGGCTCTTCTACCATCAATAAGCCATATATGGAAGTACGTGGCATGTAGTTAAATATAGCTGGAAAATTTGTAAGAATTGCCTAATTCACAAATAACGTCATTTATAGAGCCTCCTCTACCACCAATAAGCCATTTACGAATGTACGTTGCAAGCAGTTAAAAAAATAATAATACTTAGATAAAGGTATTTATAAACGATCTGTGTATGTGTTCTTGTAACACCCCTGCGTTCAAAGTATCTGTTTGCCTAATTTTTAAACAAATGCAGAGCGGAACCCTAAAATAGTGATATTTAGATGACGTCATTTATGGAAGATAACAGTATGAATACTGGAGGCATTCCATAATATGGGTACCCGTTTACCTCATTTTAAAACTAAAGACAGGCGGGATACTTGAAATAAAAATATTTAAACAACGCCATCTATGAACGATTTCCGTATGAATACTAAAAAAATCATATGTTGAGGTCATACGTCCACCTAATTTCTGAACTAATTACAGTAGGGATCTCTAAAATAGTAAAATTTGAATGACGTCATTTACGGACGATCCCCGTATGTAAGCTTGAAAATTATGTTAAGTATGTAAGTTAACCTAATTTTAGAACTAAAGGCATGTGAATTTCTAAAACGGTAAAATTTGTATGACGCTCTTTATAGACAAACCCTGCATGCATACTAGTAAAATCTTATGCTAAGAATATATGTGAACCTAATTTCTAAACCTATGACAGTGGGGATCCCTAAAAAAGTAAAATTTGCATGACGTCATTTTTGGACGATCCCTGCATGCATACTAGTAAAATCCTATGTTAAGGATATATGTCAACCGCATTTCTGAACTATTGATTGATTGATTGATTTACTTTATTGTGCCTGAAGGCGTAACACCCATCACACAAATTTAACAACAGTTTTTTTTGACAGTACATATTTGATACATTGAATAAATAATAGTAAATACTAGGGGGAAACATTCATCGGGTTTCCCTCTAGGTATATTAATAATAATAAATTGGCATTTAAAATTTTTAGAGGTTACATAGTTGTATATAAGTTGTTATTATAGAATTATAAATTTATTTGATAGCCGGATTATCAATTTTGACTTTTGTTTAAATTTCATTGAACTTATGTCTCCATGGTAGATTTTTTGATGTGTTTTGAAGTTTTGAATTCTGGAAACCGTATAATTAAACTGGACTGAAGTATTTTAATGAAATGAAATTATTTGTTGAAAATGATGTTAGTTCGGTTTCTTTATCCTTTTTACTGGAATTGAACTAGGTTTTGAGCTTTTCTTTTTCAAGTCTTCGCATTCCATTATAAGCATTACAGAGTCCACTTCGCACATACTATGAGCTTTATCTTGACCATTTTCCCGTCCTCCTTTAGCTTTTTGATTTTGATTACCATTTTTTTCTTACGTTTTGTTTCATTTTTATTAAGCAGATGAATACGGATGGGCAATGGTTTCGTGTTCTCCTTTCTTAATGTTTTTACTGCAAGTATAGTTATGTCCTTAATTGCCATGGTATTTTCAGTTGATTGAGTTGTTGAATCCCCAAGACTGTCTTGTTTATCCGCACCATGTAGAACTGCGCCTGATTGGTCTGTTTTTAAGTATTTGTTCATGTCCTTAAGTTGGTTTATCATCCTGATTTTCAGTCGCTCCGATTGATTGACTTTTGTTGTATCCTTTGCCATTGTAGATTCAGAATGATTATTTTTGGTTTCTTGAATGTTAAACTTCTTTCCAACTGATTTTGTTTCTTGTCTATTATTTTGGAGTTCATTTTTATGATCAGTGTGGATTTTGTTCACAGACTCGGTGTAGATTAGCAGAAGTTGCTTTAGTTCGTAGAATTCTTGTTTGAATTCGTTAAATTCTTGTTTAAATTCCATGATTTTTGGAGTCAATAATTTTAGAAATTGATTTGGAGGTTTGAATGTAGTAAAACCTACAACGTGTTTGCTTTTAGTTCCACTGTTACAGATATTTCTATTTAGGCAAAATGAACTGATTGCATGTATTTGTAGTGGAGTGGAGAGTGGAGGGGCGGTTGTGTATTCCAGGTTTTGTTAGGTGTTCTTATTTTTAGCACGAGGTAGCAATTGAAAAATATCCCGTTCGTTTTTTGAATCAAATTTCACAAACTAGTAGTTGACACCACAATCTTCGATTCGATGCTTGTAGAGTATATTGTTTGGAATATGTTAATGTTTGTAAGAGAGTTGTAACTACTTTCGTTTCCATGGGATTTGGATTTTAATTTTTGGAGTGTTTTAGCTTTGGAAAGTACTTGTTGTCACTTTAAACGCTCGCGCCCCTCTTTTTTTTTCAATTTCTGAACTATTGACAGTAACGATCCCAAAAATAGTAAAATTTGTATAACGTCATTTATGGACGATCCCTGCATGCATACTAGTAAAATCCTATGTTAAGGATATATGTCAACCGAATTTCTAAACTTATGACAGTGGGGATCCCTAAAATAGTATAAATGTTTATGACGTCATTCATGGACGCTCCCCGCATGCATACTAGTAAAATCCTATGTTAAGGATATATTATGTCAACCGAATTTCCAAACTTGTGACAGTGGGGATCCCTAAAATAGTAAAAATTTATATGACGTCATTTATGGGAGATCCCTGCATGCATACTTGTAAAATGCTATGTAAAGGATATATGTCAACCGAATTTTTATACTTATTACAGTGGGGATCCCTAAAATAGTAAAATTTGTATGACGTCATTTATGGACGATCCCTAGGCTGCATTGTTAACGTCTGTAAAATGATGAGGAAGGAGAATTCCGAATGCCTGAGCTGGTATTCGAAGAGTCGACCCTCGTCATGAGAACGCACATTTTCCAATTTTACATTGCAGTGTCAAACCAACGACCACTATACCAGTCTGCCCTGTAAACGTACATATGTCAGCAGTACATTTACTTGTAATGGATATTAGTGAAAACTTTCCATGTGTATTTCTAACGGCGAAAATTGACAAGCTCTCAGCTCCATATGTACCTTCAATGTATTATCAGCCCTTTTTTTTATCTTGAAACATTGATTTAATTCTTGGTCGGTTTAACTGCTAATTGCGAAGAAACTATAAATTGAATAATAACCAAAAACTATACAGCACTTCTCCCTCGCTTTTCTGGGCGATTAAAAAAGGTTTCAATATAAAATCTTCAAAAATGCGACCTGTAGCGTGCGACCAACTGACACTGTGACAGACAGACAGACAGACAGACAGACAGCAAACACCAGACCAATAGATGCTTGCTCAGCATCTAAAAAGCATGTCGGAGAACAATTTATCCTGAAAATAGTGCGACATCTGTCGGAATAAACGCGCAAAAGTCAAAGTTTTTGGCTACAAACTTTTCAGTTACACCAGCAGGCCAGGGGAACTTAATACAGTCGGCTATGCTCGAACTGACCAAAATGACTTCGGTTCAAACTTATAGGGGCCACTCGAATTGACTCGAGTTTTAAACGAGTGAATTATAGTCGCGTTGAGCCCTGAGCATGAGAGACTGAACACAAGTAAATTATAAAAATGTATGCAAGCTGGTTGTAAAATTATAAACTCGTGTAAGCGACAGAACAAAACTGCAAAATACGTAACAGCTCTTTGATTGTTTATATTCAATCCTAACTAGTGACTGCCTCATAAAATATATTCATTCAGGAGATGACATTTTTGGATGTAATCACTTTCTTCAATGCCTACTCGATGAAAGCAAATGATGGAGATAGCCAAATTGATGCGTTGTGAAACGCAGCTAAAATAAAATAATGAAAACCTGCACGCTTATTAATTGATATGCACATGAAGACCAAAAACTATTATTTAACTCGCAAGCATAATATGGCACACTCAAAATATACAAAATGCTTTTGTATGGACGGAAAACATAGCTTCAATTTCAATCAAGGTATTTGGTAACAATTTAACGGGCAAAACTAGCAAAACTTTTTAGAATTGGTTATTGATCAGAACAACTAAGAATGAGAAGGTAGAATGTAGTACGAGTGGTTAAACATTATTCGGCTAAGAGTTCAAGCGATTACACAACTCAATCTATTAGTGTGCTTTAGATTAAAACAGCCCAGATAGTTCTATGTCAGGGAACTAGTAGGACAGGAATATTACGTGTTTAGGAAAAATGTTGAAAAACAATGGGGATTTGTAAAATTCTGTCAGGGTTTTTATACAAGTTTATAGTTTTCGACTTATAATTCACCTCTAATTTACCTGGCGGGAAAGTAGAAGCAGACTGGTTTTGATTTCGCTTGATATCAGTAGATAAGACAGGAAGTTCAGGTAAAAAGTCTGAGTTGCAAAAATCATAACCCATACAGCATTGGAGAACATAGACTCATTTTTTCGACACGATACGGGATTCTCAGGGGGGAGACTGTTTTCATATGACAAACACCTTGGCACAGCATCAAATCAGATCAATACCTCCAACTTTAATGAAACACTTACGTGTACATCTTTTGACGGCAACCATAGCTATTCAAGTCATTTTTGTGGCTTGATATTTTCACTGAACTTTTGTGGAACTGTCTACTTGGGATTAATGCGACCAAAACTCAAAAAAATGTATGCAATTAATTAGGAATCTGAGTGCTTCTTTTTGTAAAATTCCATCACAATATAAACATATATATACATACAGCTGCAATGCTTGAGTTTAAAATTAAATAAATTTTTGAAGGAAAATAATGTGTACGTGGAAAATTACCTAACTTCATTACTTTGTACATCCAAGGTTATTACGCCCGTTTGCTAGTCTAAAGCCAGTTAGCTATGCCATGGTTCGTACCTACGCATGTTTTAACAATGATCCGCTAAATTAACTTGAAGAAATCAAAAGAATGGGTTTATTCCAAACATGAATATTCAAAGAGATGCCCTGAGGACTTTATGGATGTCATTGTCTAGTCATAACTAGGTTATATACTTATCCAATATCCAATGCATTAGCTCTCTCAGGTAAAAAATGCGTGTTGTAGGTTTAAATTCTTACACTAATTTTGTAATTGAAGTGTATATTTTTAGGGTTTAAAACTATACGGAGTATACTTTCTGCAGTCTACAAAAAGACCAGCAATTTATACCAATGAAATAAATAATACACCAGTGCCACCAATGTATTTGTAAACCTTTATCATTTCTAGTGAATATGACATTTTTATAATCTTATGAATTTTAACAAAATTACATACTTATTAGTTAATAATCTTCTACCGACCCTGTCAATTTGAATTTACGCTGTCTTGAAGAAAAAGTTTAGAAACGACACAAAGTTAAAAGATAAACTTTCTCTTTTCATGAGGTAATCATATTAACAAATTAATTAGCCAGTCAATGAATCTATATACTTTAAGACCTGAGCACGTACCTAACTTAAATTTCCATATTTTCACTATAAGTAATGTTGAACTTGTTCTAAATTGATTTTCACAAGTTAAAATACTGCTTACCGGTAAGAATATTTAATTTCCCCCTTATCCATTGATGTTGATGTGAAACAGTATCCATCTGTAGTGCATACATAGTCGTCGCAAATATCACAACGACACTTTAAACCTGTAACAAAAAGAAAAATGTTCGAAATTCTTACTAAGAGCAAGAGTTAAAGAAAACTAATTAATGACAAGTATTCATCATAAGTACATTACCTGCGACTAGTAACGATATGTCACACCATAAGATAGGTATAAGAAATAGTAAGATTTTCAAAATTCGTGTTAGCATCATTTCTGTTAACATATTTATCTGCGTTGTAATAAAAACTTTATTCTTCTTCACACCGGACGCAAAATCCACAACATCGTTATCTTCTAAAATATGCAATCGACTGCAAAATGGGTATCCTCGTGCTCTTGACTACATTTTTGAAGCAGCAAAAATTTGAAATTTAAAGTTCACATACTCATGTTATAGCACTTCAATTGATTAAACATTAATATTGACCCGACATTGAGTTTCCAGCGATAATAAATATAACCAAAAACGAAATTGTCTACTAAAAAAAGCTTTATTATAATTTGTCTAATTACGATAGCCAAGTATATTGTTTTAGATAAATGAAAATATTGCATAGCAGTCATTATTTTTTCATTTGCTGTGTAAAAACAACTCATGAGATAAAAACTTTAAGTCACTTTTCTGTTGCACAACCGCAATAGCCTTGAAGCTCAGTATACAAACCAATAATTTCTACCTATTTACATAATTTGGAACATTGTTGAAATACTGGGCCGATTTGGGCGAATTATAGCTTATTTTAAAGTCCTTGAAAAAATAGAGACATTGAGGGTTTTATTTTTCACTTTATAGCAGAGGGAATTTTCAAACTTTTTCGAAAAAAAACTGTTTTTTTCGTGCAGAAACTGTTGTTTAAAATTTCAAAATATCTTGCTGAACTCGAACACAGTTATATTCTGCTAATCATTGCCGTTCGAATGACGTGTGAGTAACCGGTCTGAACACCGAAAAGGTTTTTGCGGGAACTTCAAACTGCCTCCTATAACTGTTATCTTATGTGGGACCGGACACCGGACACAAATGACGCCATCAATGTTGAGGGCACGTCACATTGCATAAACACTACATGTTAACCATAGCTATTTAAGCGATGCACAAGAGGGTCACGCAGGGGGTGGGTGGGTCCCAAAACTTGCTAAAATTGAGTGGCGTCATTGATGTTTGGCCCCTAATTTGGAACAGCCAAGTTTCTTCAGTTTCTCATGATGTAGGCACAGTATAGTTAAACCTTCGATACACACAATAATAATGGTTAAGATTGCTGGGGGATTTCAAATATATCAACAAGTTTTTTATGACAAGATATTAGACAATTTGCGCAGTTAACGTAAAACGCAAAACACTATATTATACGTAAAAAATACTTTTACGTAAGCTACGGCTATTTTACGTAAAACTCAAGTTTTTTACGTAAACGTTAAAAATTACGTAACGCTATATTTTACGATAGCGTTTACGTATAGCGTAATGAAAATATCACGTTAACGTAAAAATTTGAATTTCCGCGGATTTACTGAGAGCCCTGGTGGTCCAGTGAGTAGGGAAGCGGATCCAAGGATACTGGCTACTGGAGTCCGTAGCTCGATTCCCACTGGCGGTGGATATCTTTTGTGAGATAGTTGATCTTATACGCCGGTCTCTTGACATGTGAGGTGAGCCAACGTCCCAGATACACATTGCAAACCAATTTCCTTCTCAGTTTTAAATAATTAAAGTTAATTTCAAAAATTATATTAAAAATCTGGTATTTATAATCTCAATAGTCGGAATCAGATGTTAGCTACGGAAGAGCTGTAACGTCACGGCCAAAATATTTCACTAAATCAACTAGTCGACTTGGGTATAAATCATTGTTTATATGTACCATTTTTCCTAAAAACGAGAAGAAAAACCTATTTCAAAATTTGTTTTTGGAAATTACTGAATATAACGTGTAATTGTTTTGCGTTATATAATTAGACTGCGCAAACTGTGCAACGTTATTTTCTTTGTAATATTTAAAAAACGTAAAAAGAAAATTTTACGTTTTACGTATTGTTTGGAAGTATTTTATGTCGAGCTGCGCAAACTGTCTATTATATCCCTTTCCTGCTAATGAACAAATAAATATCTTACAGCATGTGTGTACGTATACTGGTACTGCCAATGCTCCAACGTCACCCCAAGATGCAATACTGTGCAGTTGTAAATAAATATTTGCTATCTGTCTCTTCCGATTCAAGAATACATATGTATTCCGGGGGTACTGTTAATAAATCATATGGGGTGGTCTCTAATAGATCCCGGGGGGTCTCTAATAGATCCCGGGCCTCTAATACATCCCGGGTCTTGGTCAAAGTTTAAAATAGATCCCGGGCCTCCAATAGATCCCGGGTCCAGGGCAAAGTTTCACGTATATTCCTCGGGGATTTATTTGGAGCTTTCAGGTAGGTACCTGTTTGTTTATAATTTTGAGGAAGGATTCTTGCTTATATTATTTCCATTTAGTCCATACTACTCCATACACATTTAGTAATTTTGCGTTTGCCAAATAATTCAAAGGGGGCACACATCTCGGGCACACATATCGGATCCACACATATCCATTTCATCCCCCAAAATCCACCATTCGCCACCAAAACCATCTATATCCACCAATCTCAACCCTTACTTTTTGTGTTTTCATCGGTATGCCTACGCATGGAATTGCTCCAAATTAGAAGTTCTAAAAGCTCATTAACATGCAACCGCATAAAAGCTTCACCGTGTCCCATCCACTCAATAGTTTAAAATTTTGTAAATAAATATTCTCTATCCATCCAAACATTGCCCAAACCAGGCTAGAAATATCCTTTGTGTTAGTCCTTGCCCAACCCATATTACCAAGGATTCAGCATGCATACAACATCTACCCAACAAAAGCATCACTATGTCAATACATTCACCCAATACTTTAATTTTTTCCAAAACAATATTTTCTACCTACCCGCTCAAATGTTGTCCAAACAAATGTTAGAACTATCGTCTATGTTAGTCTCTGTAAAACTCTAATTACCAGGGCTTTAGCATGTTTACAACATCCACCCAAATAAAAGCATCATTACCACCCAATAGTTTGAAAATATTTCCTATATCCACCCAAATTTTGTCCAAAATAGGCTAAAAGTACTTTCGCTTTTGTCTTTATATTATTGTCCGGCACTTCATCTTGTACTTAAAATTTGCCAGGTGTTTCAAAGAGCGCCCTTTTTAGATGCTGAGCAAGCATCTATTGTCTGGTGTTGTTAGATGCTGAGCAAGCACCTATTGGTCTGGTGTTGTATGATGCTGAGCAAGCATCTATTGGTCTGGTGTTGGCTGTCTGTCTGTCTGTATGGCCGTCGGTCGCACGCTTTAGGTCGCATTTTTGAAGCGATTAAATTGAAACCAATTTTATTCGCCCAGAAATGCGAGGGAGAAGTGCTGTATAAATTTTGGTAATTATTGAAGTTATAGTTTGTTTGTAATTAGCAGTTATATCGACCAAGAATAAAATCAATGTTTTAAGATTTAAAAAAATCCGGCGCGAAGCGCCGGATTTGTCTACCGGGGGCCTGAAGTAGATGCTGAGCTAACCGCGAATATTTGCTTATAAAGGAGTAGAACTCTATTGTCGCAACGCTCAAATTACGACAACGCCACTTTTACTTCTACTTGAATTTCTGATTTGATTAATGGTGTAGTCACAAAAAATGACGGGGTGATCCCTAAAATTACCATACTTGTATAATGTCATTTATGAACGATCCTCGTATGTATCTACATACGAGGATCCACATCCGGTCAATCCAGTGTCTTCTTTCTGAACTAATGCTCGTGAGATCCTTAAAATTGTGTTTATTTGAATGATCTCATTTGTGAACGATCACCGTATGTATAGTTGTAACATCCTATTTTAAAGAAATCTATGTAGATACCTAATTTTTGAACTACTGCCAGGGGTATTCTTAAATTAGTAATATTCAGATGACGTAATTTATGGACGATCCCTGTATGCATACTAGTAACATTCGAACTGATGTTTATATTCGTTTACTTAATTTTTTAACTTATAAATGGGGGATCCTTAAAATGATAGTACTTGAATAAAGTCATTTATAGACACTCCTTCTATGTATGCATGTAGCATCCGGTGTTCAAAATATATTTTTCCCTAATTTTTGAAATAATGCGCGAGGGATCCTTAAAAGATAGATGTTTGGATGACGCCATTTATAGAGAGAAAAACTTTATTAAGTCACTGTTGCACAATTGCAATAGCTTTACAGCTCAGTATACAAAACAATAATTTCATTAGTATATTTTAAATATTTTTTATAAAACATAGTTGGAAAACTAGTACTACACACAAGTAAAGGTTAAGTATATAAATGATGATTATAAATTCTAATTGATCCTCTAACGAGCATAACCCGCCAAGCCATAAGTGAGATTTTCCATGAGACATTTTTTTTCAAAAAGAGCGTCCAAAAAAACTTAGAATGGCTTAACAACATGATGCGCGTAATGAGTTTCGGTCGATAAAATATTTTTTCGAAAAATCAAAAAAGGCCCCAAAATGGTTTTTTAATGTTATTTTTAATTTTTTAAAAAAACATCTGAAGCACAAATTTAGAAAATTTTGCATGAAAAACCATTTTAAAATATTCTGAATTTGAAAAAAAATTAAAATTCAAAATTTTGAAATTTTTTATTTTTTTGAAATTTTGACTGAACGAGAGTAGGTGCTCATAAAATTTCAAAAAAATAAAAAATTTCAAAATTTTTAATTTTAATTTTTTTGAATTCAGAATATTTTAAAATGGTTTTTCATGCAAAATTTTCAAAATTTGTGCTTCAGATGTTTTTTTAAAAAATTAAAAATAACATTAAAAAACCATTTTGGGGCCTTTTTTGATTTTTGGAAAAAATATTTTATCGACCGAAACTCATTACGCGCATCATGTTGTTAAGCCATTCTAAGTTTTTTTGGACGCTCTTTTTGAAAAAAAATGTCTCATGGAAAACCTCACTTATGGCTTGGCGGGTTATGCTCGTAAGAGCGAACAATAAAATGTCATCCACCACTTCAGACGGTATGCGAAATGATTTGGCCCACGAATTGAAGAAATTTGTAATTGTTCCACGGGCTCCAATATATAGACCGATATATTACTTCTACGCTGTGTAAATCCCATTTCTCCATGAAATATTTTGCACAAGGTTCATGAATTCCTTTCTTCTCCCAGTCCACTATAACCGCTTGTTCTTCACTTTCCCCAAATTTGAATCTTATAGTAGGATCCAAAATGTATCCAATTTTGAATTTTGGGTCATTAGCAATAATAGCGATTCTTCTTGTTGACCCATTTTCAGCAGCAAAATGAACTTCTTGCTCTACTACAAATCCCTAAAGAATTTCCCGAACACCATGAGGTCGATTATTACGCAAAAGTTTTCCCTGGACACAGGACCCTAAGACATGACCAAGACTTTCTTTCTCAGCGTCGCAATGCCTGCACTGGATTCCGTCTAAGCTCCTTCCTGGAATTACTCGTACACTAGTAACATTATCATTCATTTTCAAAGTGGATACCCTTTCAGATGTTGTCAACCCCGCTTTGTTTATTAAAATTTTATTGCCTGATGGATTGTCTTTAAACTGACACACCCCTGCGCCACGTAACTTCATTTTTGACACCAATACTGAAATTCCTTTTCACGAAGTTTTACGCGCATTCGTTTCGTGATTTTACTTTTCTTTTTAGAAAATACTGGATCCCCAATTTGCATACTGGAAATATTCTATAATATAAATATCCGGTCACCTAATTTAAGAACTAATGACAGGCGAGATACTTTAAATAGTGATATTTGAATGACGTCATTTGTGAACGACCCCCGAATGTATTGTAGTAACATCCGATGTTAAAGAAATCTATGTAACTAATTTTCAAACTAATGACAATGGGATCTTTAAATTAGTATTATCTAGATGACGTAGTTTATGGACGATCCCTGTATGCCCATTAGTTACATCCGACGTGATGTTAATATTCGTTTACTTAGCTATTTAATTAATGACTGGGGGATCCTACAAATGGTAATATTTGAATTACACCATATATGGACAACCCCTTATATGAAAGCTATGAGTCAGATGCACTTAACACTATTAGTATAAACTGCGTACAATGGTACGTACCTATGCATAGGTACGTAGAGCTATGTTTGTTGTAATGTATATTGTGATTTTCCACATTATATGTAAATGGATAACACTGTGGGGATCGTCCTTTACGATGTCAGCGTTAGTGCTGGTTGGGTTTTGGTAACACTCCGTAATAAGTGTGTCCTGTAAAGTTGTGTTTAATTTTGACTTCTTAGTGGGGCAGTCGTAAATAAATGATTATTTGGCGGGACATCATTTAGGGACCATCCCTGAGGTCCTACATACCTAAAGCCATATATACGTTGCTGTAAGGTACCTACCTTTACCTGCCTAGAAATATAGAAAGTTGAACTTGGTCTTTGTTCTCCAGGTATGTTGAGGAAGGAGTAAAGGTAAAGAGTGCCTCATAAGCTCTGGTAAACTCATACGAATCGAGACAAAATTGAAAACAATGGCCGCATTCCTATAATATTTAAAATGATATGAAGCACCCTGCAGGTACACTTTTAGTATGTACTGAAAGAAAGCATAGAGTAACCGTTTTTAGTCACAACAAAAACAAACAATTCTGATTCTTGTTCCGTTTCACTGACAATTACGGATGGAGCAACTTGACCAATTGTCGCAAAAACTATACAGCACATTTAAATCGCAGTTAGAGTCGACTAAAATTTGTTTGACCTAGGTCGGTTTTGAAATGCGGCCTGTATCATTGTACCATACGACAAAGTGGTTGAAACGACAAGCACACACAAAATAGACAAAAATCGAAATTTTTTTGGGAGTTGGTCCACATAGCTGCTATTTGGAAACAACTGACTGCATGGATTATAACCATACAAGTGATAAGCCCAGGTCGCCAGCGACCTGATTAACATTTTCATTACTATTGTCTGGTGGTAATGGCGGTGGAACTTTGTTTCTGTGAACTTTGTTTCACACACTTCAGAAGTGTGTGGCAGTAGTACTAATACAAAAAAGTACTTTACTTCAGAATCAATTCAAAGTTGGAAAAACAATATTAATTTATTAATGCTGACAAAAAATAATATTTTGTTTTTGATTTTTGATATTCTTTTTTATAACAGCTGAATAAAGTGAATCCCAACATCCACGCCATAGCAATAGGGACAACCTCTTCTCATACAATTTGACAGGAGTTCCACAGTATTATTCATTACTGAAATGAGTTGTTGATTCTCAAAAACTAAAATTTGTAGATTATCTAATTAATTAAAAAAATAATTTTTCATTTTTTGAATATTTTTAATTTTTTTGTATAACGTAATAATTTTATTTTTATTTAAAATTCCTTTTAAATATTTTTGCGCTTACTGGTTTGGGAAGTGCAGTGCTTTACTATAGTCGACTATAGTAAAGCATTAATTGCCATTAATTACGTACTAGATGACATCACTGACCCTGACTATGCAAATATTCATGGATTTAGTTTACATGACAGTGTGCAAAAATTAACAGGCATGAATTTTGCGGATGACACCACAAACCTTTCTGATTCAAAGTCAGGACTCATTACTATTGTGGAAAAAACCATTGAACTTTTCAGTCATTCTGGACTTGACATTAACCCAGAAAAATCAATTTGCCTATGTATTGAGAAAGGAGTATTAGCTGTAGAAGATTTGGAATTATTTAATGGGGGTTCTATACCGTGTCTGAAAGAAGGTGAGACAGTGTAATACTTGGGGGTTGATTTTAATGCAGAACTCACATTTGTACCATCCAAGGTCATAACCAATTTAAATAAGATGCTCAATAACCTCGTATCTACTCCTATGTTGCGGCCACATAAAAAAATAACCATAATAAATGATTATATTTGGCCAATTTTGATATACCCTCTCCAAATGGCACCATTGCATAAATTGCCGAAAACATTTTTAATGGACGTCGACCGCATTATACGAAGTGCTGTTAAAGAAATTTTAGGAATTCTAACGGATACGCCAAATGCAATGCTATACACTTCTAAGAACTTGAGAGGACTATCTATTACCAAAGCAGAATAGGGAGCTTTTCTGCAACATTATAATGTGTGTTTGGTTTTGCTTTGTCCGGGTAACATATATGTTCCATATTCAAAAGACATTGAAAAACAATTGAATCAGTGTGAAAAGGCATTAAACTTTACTGCTGATGAGTTGACAGTCTTAAATGATCCAGAAGCAAAAACAAAGATTACTAAAAGAATGCGCGTAAAACTCCGCGAAAAGGAATTTAAATCATGGTGTAAGATAAAATTAAGGGGGGGTGGAGTTTGTCAATTTAAAGATAACCCAAAAAGGAAATAAACAAATAATAAATAAGGGTGGCTTAACGACTTCCGAATGGGTAACCACTTTAAAAATGAATTCTAATGTTGCTAGTGTAAGAGTTATTCCAGAAAGGAACTTAGACGGAACCCAGTGCAGGCATTGCAGCACTGAGAAAGCAAGCCTTGATAATGTCTTAGGTTCTTGTGTCCGGGGAGAACTCATACGTAACAGCCGACATCACGGAATTCGAGAAATTCTTGCAAAAGCTCTAGTGGCTAGAGGCTTTGATGTGGAACAGGAAGTTCATTGTGTTGCAGAAAATGGATCAACTAGGCGAGTGGACATTCTTGCATACGATGCATCATCAAAAATTGGATATATTCTGGACCCTACAGTACGGTTTGAGTTTGGGGATAGTGAGGAACAAGCGATTGCAGTAGATTTAGAGAAGAAAGGAATCTACAAACACTGTGTTAAGTATTTCCTAGAGAAATGGAATTTACAAAACATAGAAGTAACGGGACTCTGTATTGGAGCACGTGGGACTATCACACACTTTTTCAAGAAATGGGCTAAATCCTTCCGTTTACCGTCGGCAGTTGTAGATGATATTTTAATGCACGCTCTTAGAGGATCGATTTGGATTTATAATCATCATTTATATACTTAGGATATATTTATGTATTAACACGTGTAGAATTTTTTTTTAAATGTTTAAATTTTAGTCAAGAAAATATTGTCTTGTATACTGAGCTGTGAAGCTATTGCAATTGTGCAACAGTGACTTAGTAAAGTTTTTCTCTCTAGAGTAATTTTAATTTTTACTACTTCCATCCACTACAGCCTACTCAGCCTCCACAGACAATTAACATTGGCCCTTTTTTTCCCTTATCCTTAGCCAATTACAATTACTGCTGACCTTACCCACAGCCAATCATCATTCGCCCTCTCTTTCCCTTACCCTTAGCCAATCAAAATCATCAACATCGCATCTGGAAGCGTTTAGAAGTTGTTCGGACGAAAAATATTAATAATTGCGACCTGTGGCGTACGAAAATGAAAGCGGACAGACATTTGTAAGACAGACAAAACCATATCTATATAGATTAAAGATATTTAGGGATCGTCCTGATTGACGTCCCAGTAATAAAATAGTTTTTAGTACCCCCAGTTTTAACTTTAAACTTTTGTCCAACCTATTCTAACAAAACAAAACAAGACGAACCGTTTAACATTTCAATAGAATCCATCCATGTAACAGCAAGTAAGCCATTCTATAAACAACTTAATATCATGGGTGTATACTGTCCCCCTAAATACACAACCACTTAAAGTAACGAGCTAAAGTCAGTGCTGCAAAATAAGGCGACACTGAAACATACGTACTCGGAGACTTTAATGTGGACCAGTCTTATGCAAATTCCAAATCAAAAGAATTTAAGTTTATATCCTTAGAATGTGGATTCCACCAGTTAATTAAAGATAAAACTAGAACAACAACAAACAGCAGCACAACAATTGATCTTATTCTTACAAACAATCCCGAACTGCAAATGGAAAGTGGAGTATTGACAAATAGTATAGCTGACAATAACCTTATTTATACAGTACGAATAGTTACGAAGGTACCTAACGAAACAAAAATATCGTCTACAAAGAACATTAAAAAATCGACAAAAAAATCAACAAGACACTCATAAACAAATTTAAAACAGCACCTTGGTCTATGCTTGAGTTCTGCACTAACGTTAACGATGCATTTGAATTTTTCTTAACCACAACTAGGTGCGTGAGAGACTGCATAGCACCTGAAAAAAGAGTCCGAACGAATACTAACAAACCCAAATGGCTAACAGCGGATATGCAAAACCTTATATCTACAAGGGGCAGGCTGGAACAACAACGCTGACGTCAGACAAGATAAAAAATAAAGCATTAAAAACCAAATAAATAGGCAAGAGGACGAATTCAAAGCAAATAATATGAAGACTACAGCTAGCAAAACTAAAAACTACAGCAAACAAAAGGAGGTCACTGAACGAAGACATAAGGCGAGCTAAGATGCAAAATACAATTAATTAATACCATCCAATCCAATGGCAAGTCTAATAATGCAAAAATCGATATAGCAAATGCCTTATGCACTCAATTCACGTCCGTTTAACCTACCTTCACAACAAGTATTGACCCAACTGAGATACTACAAAATGCAGCTAATAGACGAAAGGTAGAACTTAAAAGTATGTTAATTAGGGAAAAAGCAAGCCATTAAATCTCAAAAAGCTGATAAAGGGGAAGGTGCTGACAAAATCCACATCAAACTAATTGAAATTCTTAGCACGCCAATGTCAAAAATACTTGCTTGCCTTTTTCAACATTCCATCAACAATAGAATTTATCGAGACTGCTGCAAACAGGGAATGGTTATCCCTCTTTACAAAAATAAAGGGGAAAAATCAAACCCGGACAACTACCGTCCTATAGCAAAGCTACCTACTATATCCAAAGTATTCGACTGGATAGTTCACAAAAAGCTTATACATTTTTTTAACACGAATGATTTATTATCAACATGCCAACATAGATTCCGTAAAGACTTATCAACAACAAGTGCATTGTTAGAATTTACTAACGACTGCTACAATGCAGGTGACAAAGAAATGCACACAGGAGCAGTATTTGTGGGTTTTACTAAAGCATTTGATTTAATAAAACACGACAAATTTATTGCAAAAATGAAAAACATGGGAATTAAGGCAGACCTATTTAAAATGGTTTACATCGTACTTAAGTAATAGAAAAATACAAGTTAAAATCGAATCAACCCTTTTAGACCCGAAGAAAATAACGAGAGGAATCTCACAAGGAAGCTGTCTCTCACTACTATCATTTACTATTTATATAAACGACCTACCGAGCATTTTTACAAAAGGAAAATGTATCCTATATGCAGACAATTTAATTATTTACTACACAGAGAAAGATATTCAAGAAATAAATAATACACTCAATACAGACCTAAATAACCTTTACAACTGGACAAAAAAAATGAAATAGTTATAAGCCAGGAAAAAACAAAATGGATGATGTTGAAATCCCCATTCTCCCGGAAACAAGAAACCAATTTTAAAATTAAAATTTCAGAAAACGTAATTTAACGAGTACAAGAATTTAAACATCTTTGGATTATACCCGACGAGAACCTTAATTTTGAAAGGCACTTAGGAACAGTATGCACTAAAATGCAAACACAAATAAAACTGCTCTCAAGATACCGTAAATTGTATAGCACGCAAAATCTACATATATTTAGTGCAAGCCTAGTGCTTTCTGTCCTGGACAATGGAATAATAGTATGGGGGAACTTGAGTGCAACAAAAATTACAAGATTAAATAATCTTATTGTTAAAATTACTACTAAAATACTTGAGAAAAGAAAAACCGCAAGTTTATCAATATATGACATTATTAAGGAAGCCAACTGGCTTACCTTTGAAAAAAGAAGGAATACTTACCACTTGAAATACCTGCACAAGCATTTTATTAATACTTAAATAGAAGTAAAAAATATTTTATGTACCTACATAGCTAACCGGGAAAAAAGAACTGCAAGACAACTAAGAAAGCCAAACAACATAATACATATACCACTAGCAGGACCATACGCTAGGAAAGGACATTCTTACAATGCTACGCATACTTGGAATTTACTACTTGCAACGAATCAAGATATTAAAGCCGCCTCAAAGTTTGACGAGGAAATACGTAAATACATAGTGACTTAAAAAAATTCCTAATTTATTACTCTTTTCTTACACCTTAAACTCTGATATGACTACATTATAAAACAAATCTTATATATACATACATAACTATACCGCAAAACATTATTACTACTATTAAACATTTATTTATTTACCTTATTATACATATGTGTTCTGTTACAAAAACAACATAACTGTTATCACTTTAACACTTGAATAAATGATATTATTATTATTAACAACATATCATAAACCTATGTACCTATATAGGTTATAGACATATAAGGATCGTCCTTAATGACGTCCTTTAAATACCATAGTTTTTAGCACCCCCATTTTTTAACTTTCATAAATTATTTTTAAACCTATTTGTGACTGCTTGCTACGTACTTTCGTGTATTGCTTATTGATGGTGAGGGAGGCTCCATAAATGGCGTCAGTTGTAAATGGTGCAATTCCTTAAAATTTACTAGCTTTATTTAACTACATGCTGGCGCACATAAGTATATGGTCTATGGATGAGGGGAGCTGTCATAAATCTTGTATCATCTTTTGGCGTTACCGAAATTATCGTGCGCAAAGCGCCGGATTTTTATATTTAGGACGAACTGAAAGTAGAAGAACGTACAGGCGTAGTTCGACGTTTACATAAAACCCAGTTCTGCTGTTATCACTAAGTAATTTACGTAACTCACTAGTTAGGTTTAATTGCTTGTTTGTGACTACAATCAGCTCCGTGTGCCTATACACTTAAAAAATCCGGCGCTTCGCGCCGGATTTGCGTGACGGGGGCCGGAAGTAGATGCTGAGCTTACAGAGAATATTTGCATTAATAAAAAAAGATCCCTATTGTATGAATGATCAAAATACGACAGCACCTAACTTTCTTCCTTTTCCTATCAAATTTCTTATTTTATTTAAAACTATGGTCGCACACACAATTTTATATCTTAGCGGGACGGACGGAAGACTGTAGAAGTGTTGACGACTGGGCTTCAAACCCTTAGGCTTGGAAAGATATGTGCTCGTACGAATTTTTCAAGTACATAGATGTATGTACGAATGCATTTATGAATTCATGACCGTATGTATTTACGTTTATATGTATGTTTGTATGTATTTTTGTATATATGTTTGTATGTATGTATGTACGTGTATGTATGTATGAATGGATGTTATATGTATGTATGTACGTGTATGTATGTATGAATGGATGTTATATGTATATATGTACGTGTATGTATGTATGAATGGATGTTTATACGTATGTTTGTATGTATGCATGTATGTGTGTAAGTATTTATTTATGTGTGTAGTGTGTATTAGTAAACTTTGAATAACGTCATTTATGGACGATCTCTGCATGCACACGAGTAAAATCCTATGTTAAGGATGTATGTCAACCTTATTTCTAAACTAATGATAGTAGGAATCCCTAAAATGGTGAAGTTTATATGACGCCATTTGTGGACGATCCCTGCATGCATACTAGTAAAATCCTACTCTAAGGATAAACGTCAACCTAATTACTGAACTAATAGCAGTAGGATCCCTAAAATGGTAAAATTTGTATGACGTCATATACTATACCATTTTTTGTTAGTACTAGTACGACTATTATTATATACACATTTTTCTGGATCAGCTTTGCTGTGTCTGTCTACAAGAGCAATAAATAAAAAATAAATAAAATAAAAATAAAGACGATCCCTGCATGCATACTAGTAAAATTCTATGTTAAGGATATATTTGAATTAGCCTTATTTGTGAACTTTGACGTTGATAGTGAACCAGAGAAAAGTGAAGGCGAAAAAACGGATTGGGTAGTGTTCGTAGTGGCTGGTTCGTAGTACGTTGTTGGTAGGACTTTATTTGTATGAAGGGTTTCGTAGTTTGTCTACTTTTCGTGGGACGTGTTTCGTAGGCAGAAGATTTAATTTACATGTATGCAGATGCGTTGGTATGAATAATATGTAATTATGAATGATTTGAATTTGAGTATCATAAGAATGGTGCGATGAAAAAAGCGAGGTAACAGTCCCAGCAAACCACGGAAGGCAAATTAAAGTACGTTTTTGGTCAGATAATGAGTGGCTTGTCGGAACACGGTTGGCCATGGATAAAAGTCTGGTTATAGAGTCCAAACACTAGAGACCTGACATTATAAGACGTCATATGGCCCTGAGGATGCTTATTCTGTTGGCCCATCGTCCGAAAAGTGTCCGTGGAAAAGGCAACATTTTCCACTCAAAATCGGCTAATAAGCCACCAGAGTTTTTCAGTCAGGAATAACGGGTGGATTTAAGTTGGTGGCCGCGGGTGGACTGGCAGTAGTTTTATCGCTAAACGGCTCACTGCTGAGAGCAGAAGTAGCGTGCCGAAGTTCAGCTCAGAGACAGTGTAGAATGCCTCGCAGCCGCAACGCAACAAAACAGTAACCGACAAAATACATTTTTCCAGTACAAATTAAGTTATTTTGTGATTACTGGAGACAAAATCAAACTAAAAAACAAACCTGGGGGTTCACTTTGCTTATACTCCAGTTATTTGTGTGATTAGTGTGATTTGTCACTACTTCTTGACTACTAAATCAAAAAAATAAGTGAATATTTTTCACTTTTATCTTTATTTTATCATTTAGTGCAGTGTCGTGTTCTGTGCACAGCTTGTTCTTTATCTTATGGCATGTAACATTGTAGAAAAGTTCTAAGTCAAATTGCGAAGTTCATTATAGTTGTTGACCACATACTCAAGTGTTAAATACTAAAACGTAGAAACAAAATAGGCCTTGCACAGAATACAACACTGCAGTTTAAAAATTCGGCATGTCGGACACGGCTATACTATTTTATCCTTTTAGTGAATTTTACATTTAAATCATCCAAACTACCAAAGCAATTAGTGATTTTCTCAGGTTTAGAAAAGGAACTTGCTATGTTTTATTCTATGTGCGGCACTCGTCATATAAATCGGAATTAATGTCATTCGTTCGCAAACCACTATTTTTGTGCGCCATTTACCACACTCGTCGAAGTTTTTGCTAAACGGATATTTTAGAATCACACCTGGGTTGTTATAAACACTCAAAAATGTTTATATGCAAGAGTATTAAACTAGTGCTTGATGTGTATGGATGAATTTATGATTTTTTATTATATTTAGGAGGGTTTAAAGGGGATGGGAGAAATGAGCGGCTACGAGTCCGGTAAAAATATGTACTTGAGTGGGTGAATGTCTGAAGTAGGGTGGTTATTAGATGGGTAGCAGTCGAGTATATAGCAGATAATTGTTGGCATAAGGACTAAGCGGTGCATGATAACAATCGCCCCATTGGCGTTTTAAAGTCGTTCCACCGGTGGGCCGCTGGTATTGTAAGATAGTCCGGCCACCAGTGTTCGCGGCGACATTTCCAACTGTCTGCCTCCTCAAATCGTGACCAGTGGTCCAACCATTATCCAACTATTATTTGCCTAACGTGGTTTGCTGGGGTAGTTTACAAAATATCGGTTCAGTTTGTAATCAGCTCCTGGTAAGAATGGATTCTTCTTCAGATATAAGCGAATTAGCGAATTTGAGTTTGAAAAGTCTGGATATTTGGAAAATCTCAGTGACGAAAGTGGAAAAAAAATAGCACGAATTGGAAAAACTTAACGGGGTGGAGACTGGAGACGTTGTCTGTTACGATGGATACGAGTTCACGCAAGAGGGGAAAGGAATATTAGGAAGTATTAACTTCGTGGATGTGGAACGCTGATAAGAGCGTAACTGTAAGAAAAGACCATGTCGGACATTTGCCTTGTGTTGTGGAACAGACAAAAACTAAAGTTTTAACATTGTTAAAAAGCAAAGCATTAAGCAGTTTGAATGACAAGCCTAGTCAGATTGTAGGCGATGTACTGAAGTTAATACTTCCTAATATTCCTTTCCCCTCTTGCGTTTCCCATCCATCGTAACAGGCAACGTCTCCACCCCGTTTAATTTTTCCAATTTTTCCAATAGTCTTTAGAAAGTACAAAATCTTGGAGGGAGAGAGCTTTACTTAAGTAGCCTTATTGTTATACTTATATTATGTAAATGTAGCCATTAATCAACTTGTTAAATAGTAGCCCTTATTACTTTAATTATAACATTAAGATTAATTTTGTTATAACATCCAATAACTTGATCATTTGTTAACTATTATTATTGTAGTGTTACCAATGGAAGAATGGCTTTGCGCCAAATTGGTTTAAATAACACGTTAATAAAGTTCAATCAATCAATCAATCAATCAATTATTACTATTTTTTTCACTTTCGTCACTGAGATTTTCCAAATATCCAGACTTTTCAAACTCAAATTCGCTTATATCTGAAGAAGAATCCATTCTTACCAGGAGCTGATTACAAACTGAACTGATATTTTGTAAACTACTGTTACCTCGCTTTTTTCATCGCACTATTCTTATGATACTCAAATTCAAATCATTCATAATTACATATTATTCATACCAACGCATCTGCATGTAAATTAAATCTTGTACCTACGAAACACGTCCCACGAAAAGTAGACACCCTACGAAACACGTCTTTACCTACGAAAACATTCCTACGAACCAGCCACTACGAACACTACCGATACCGAAAAAACTACTAAGTACCACATTCTTTTATTTTATACGAAATCTACAGTGTGTCATGTACTTGCAAATGCAAATCAGTTTTATTTATGCGTACGCGTTATTGGTGGAACATTTTAAGTCGTTTCCAGAGATAATTATGGTATTTGTAATTAATAATATTTAACTTCAAAATGAATTGTTAAAAATGAAAACAAAATAATATCTATACTACTATTCTGACTGTGGAGATTAATGAATGGTGAACCGTCCTTGTTTGATTTGCTATATATCTATTTCATTCAAGTTCAGAAACAGTACGGTTAGAGCAGTGTGCGATTCCTCGGTATAATGCTCAAGATGTCTTCGGATCGAACCTGGGACATCGCGGATATTTTTTTTGTTTTTTTGCGTCCAGAAAAAGTGGCTCTTACAGTGGGCAAAGTACAGTCAGGGATCGTTCATAAATAACGTCATGTGTAGAGTCAATTGGTCTACTACGATATTAATGACATTTCATGTTATAGGTAGCCGCTTACGCAATGTTTAAGCTGATGACAGGGAGATCATGGGGTCTATTAAATGGAAGGATTGAATGACATCATTTATGGATGATCCCTAACAGTCAGGAGATGAAAAAAATTATGAAGTTGAAAAACTAAAACATATTTTGTTTTTGAATATCTACAAAATATGAACAGAATATGACAGAATGTCTTTCGAGCGTCAACCAAACCGCATTTCTAGGGTCCTACAAACCACCTGTCATCAGCTTAACCATTGCGTAAATGACTACATTGAACATGGGATGTTATCAATATCCAAGTGGATCCATTTACTATTTACTCTGCCACTGTCATCATTTATGTTGCTTCTTTAATTTAACAATTGTTTTGCCAACACTTTAGGGCCCAGGCTGGAAACTTTCGAGCCTAATAACTCATTAAATCAAAGTGCCACCACTATTACTATTAGTAAATAATTCTGTCCATTTAAAATGATAGGCAGATTAAACCCCTGCCCCACGTAGACGTCCCGCGTTATATATGCACGCTACCCATAACTATGAAAAACCATCCTTAGTCTTAAGTAGTTTCAAAATACATTAACAGCCAAACTCAATTCCATCGTCGCATATTGCTATGACAAAAAATTGTAGTTAAACTTTGGACTGCTGGCGGATGCTGTAGAGAAACGATGTTCGTAGATGCGAATGTATTTGAGCGCCAAATCAAATTAGCCAATACAATTATGTTAATTACCTTCCATTCACTCTGACACTGCAATCTCACACTGGACACTTACTGTTGTCATACCCTAAGCCGACATTCAGAATAAACAAATTGGCGGTTTATTTTTTATATTCAAAAGCCAGAAGTTGTCAAAAAATATTTAAAAAACAAGAAATCAATATTGATTGCAATCTTTTACTTGGATTTTTTTGTGACCCATTCACTCCAACCACACATTGATGTCTACAGCTAAATACATACTAAAAGTTTAAATTATTGTTTTATTTCGTTAAATAAGTAGTAGGTATGTGTGTTTAAAAGTTCTGTTCCTAAAGTATCACATAAATTCATTACTATTGATTTTCGGATTTTAATCCTATAGATAAAAGCTCCGAACCGTCGTGTTGATTTTCAATGCATGCAATGTCTATGACAACACTGAGTGAGAGTGAGTTGTGGATTTAAGTAGTAATAATTTTAAAAAATAATCTACGTCCAAATCAGCCTTGGCTATAGTACAGGACTATCACTGCAGAGTCAGATTGAGTGGTTGATTAAAGTAGTAATAATAAAAAGTATTATTTACACTATCAGTATTGACTATAGTAAAGCATTGCACTGACCATCGACAAAATAATAATAATATTCAAAAGTCTGAAGTTGACAGAAAAATAATCTCCCCTTTTTAAAGTGCAGGTAAGCATACGTCACCCCATTTCTACAAAAGTTTCCACGCATCTCCTACCTCAGTATTAAACCAATTTTGTTCAAATAAAAACTCACATGTCCGGTACCATTAGGAAAGATCATTGTTTGCCAAAACTGCTGTCTCTACGTATCTTTTTATACATTTCCGAACATGTCCTAATCAGCAGTAATTAGTATAGTTTCAGATCAGAGTGTATAAAGGACATATCTACTACTAACCGTATCGTTTATAATAATAATAATAAATGTTTCCCGGGAAGAATCCTATAGGATTTGAGATACATCTCTTGTTAAAACCCGGTTGTCTAAAAACTTTGAAGCTTAAGTCACACAGAAGATTTTTCAAAACTCCACCCTTTGAACTTATCTAATTTATTTTTAAATGAAATCACTGAATATAAATCTGATTTGTCGTTTTTCACATCACTTGGAAGATTATTCCATTATGTAACTACCCGTTGGGTAAAGAAATGGTGTCTAGAGTTAATAATTACAGGTTTTTTCTTTAAAAACTGTGCATGTCGACTCTGCATGTCGATTTCAAACAAAGCAGAGGGATCAATATCATATTTCCTATTGATCAGTTTAAATGTTTCAATCAGGTCTCCTCGTTTTCTTCTGTCTTCAAGCGAAAGGATTCGAAGCTCCTTCAGCCTCTCCTTGTAAGACAAATTCTGAAGCGATGGAAGAAGACGGGTGGCTAACTATTGGACTTTTTCGATCTCATCACGGTCACTTTTTAAAATGGGGCACCAAATACTGTTGCAGTACTCAAGCAGTGGCCGAATAAATGTTACAATAAGCGTACGAAGCCGGTACTTGTCTAAATGTTTAAAAGTTCTCTTAATTTGTAAGCACATGGATTTGGCCTTTTTTATAGCCTGTTGACAGTGTTGCGAAGACTTTAGCTCGCTGTCAATATAAACCCCTAAGTCTCTTTTGCAAGTTGAACTTTGCAGCTCTGCATTATTGCAGGAGTATATAGGATTTTTACTTTTTTTTACACTGAAACGAACAATATAGGTTTTCCCAATATTCATCTCTATTTGATTTAATTTACATCATTTTACTAGGTTATTTATGTCCTCTTGAAGTGCGTGGAAGTCGCCGTCAGTTTTTCGGGCTCTATAGATTTTTGAGTCATCGGCGTATTGTTTAAGTGAGCTGTGAATTACGTCTCCAATTTCATCCACGTAAAGTAAAAACAGGATTGGCCCAAGTACAGTCCCTTGTAGAACTCATGACTTTCATTTTCTTCGAGACTTTGCCATTTACCACCACTTGATATGATCTGTCAGTTAAAAAATATCGCAACAATTTTATTAAGTATGGATCAAGATGGTGACGTTGGCTTAACTTGTAAAGCAGCTGCTTGTGAGAAATCTTATCAAACGCTTTGGAAAAATCAACGTAGATACAGTCCACTCTTACTTCATCCACAGATCTTGTGACGTCTTCATAAAATTCGTTTTAATGGTAAATTATTATTAGTTTGTGAATTACGTAGTAGGCATGTTTCTTTAGAAATTGTGATCTGAAAGTATTTACTATGACGTTTTACATAGCTAAAGTCAGTATAGGGAGCTGACCACAAATATAAATATAAGTAGGTACATACAATAACTAGAATAAGGCCAGTTGCCATGCAACGGAGTTTGTGTTGTATGGGCCGTCCCGGTGTGTGGAACTGCGCTGAGGTTTTTTAAAATTTGTTCCACAGACCGAGTCGGCCCATACAACACAAGCTCAGTTGCATGGCAACTGGCCTTATTCTAGTTTCTAATATAATGACAGTTAATTTTTGGTTTCGTAGAAAAAGTTATGTAGTTATTCCAACCTATCCACATAATTTACCGGATTTTTTATTGATATATTATTCCTACCTATCTACATAATTTACAGGATTTTTCACACTTTTGAGATACTTAACCAATTTCAACGTGTGATATACCATTCGAAAGCTAATGACTTGTAGATTCCAAATAACGCAAAAGGGAATAGTTTATCGACAAACGTTTGCCATTGTTTTTTTAAAACCGTTACTTTTTTTGAAAATTCCGCCTAAAATTGTTTGTATGCGTCGGAGGCCAAAAACAGAACACCCGTTTTCCTTATTTTTAAAGGGCTTTAAAATGATATATCATGCATTAACATCGGTCAGCTTTGACAAAAAATTAGTCAAGTATTTTAATTGCAATTAAAAATTAATCATGATCGGAGCTGTCACACTACGTTAATTGGATTCGCTAATTCATTTCGGTTTGATGGGTGTATCGTTTATGTGTAATTCCATTTAGTAAGAGGTTCAAATTTGGATTTTAAGATTAGGCGGCAAATTTAAAAACATGTACTTCCACAAAAATTGCTATAACCTAATAAGAGCAATAAAAAATCTTGAGTTTACACAATATTTAAAGTTTTCGCGGGAAATTCAAAAATTTCAATATTGTACTTTTGGTTTTTGCTGTTAAGGCTTTAGCCCTTGTTTTCATAATATTATGAATAAAAGGGTAATGAATTACTAACTTTATTTTTAAAGAAAATTATTAAAGGTGGCCTATTTGCTATTCAAAATGATTGGCAATTTTTCATGTGGTATTTAAACTGGCTAAGACTTTTGGGGTCGTTCATTATAGACTTCATTGGTGACGTGATTGGTTCTGCCTGATAAATAGTAACATCCCGTGTTAGCGACAGCAGGCGATAAAACAGTTTCACTAACGAAAGGGGGGTATTTAATATTAAGGTATTTTGAGGACGTCATTTTTAGACGATCCTTCCAAAAAAGTTGAAAAATGTTCGAAAGTAGCTCTATACAAGAACTAATTGCGAAAAAATGACGTGTATGTACCTAGCAAAAAATAATACAAAGCGTCTTCTTTGCTTTTGCAATCATTTAAAAGTTACTTGATTTAATTCGGTTAAGAAATGAGAGCCTACGATTTACACAGAAACACAGAAATATGCAAAAACAAAGGCAAATCGTCGGTTTTTGTACATGTATGAAATGGAGTGTAAAAAATTTTGGAAGTTGGTCCGCTTAACTGCCAATTGCCAACAATGTATACAATGGATTGTAACTAAAAACTATACAACTCATCTAAATCGCATTTGTGAGTGATAAGAAGATATTTGGTCAAGATCGCTTCAAAAATGCGACCTGTAGCGTACGACATACAAAAAGGGGGACAAAGGGACAGACATTTGGGGGACAGACAAAACCATCTTATTAGATGCTCAATGAGCTAAAGCTCAGCATCTAAAAAGATCTTAACAACAATCTTGTACGGTAGCACTAACAGGTGTAGACGTTAACTTCAACAGGTTTATTAGTAAAATAAATTTCTGAGAGTGGGGAAATCAGTTAACCACTTGTAACAACGCTGCATTTTACAAAAATCCGGCGCTTCGCGCCGTATTTGTCCACCGTGGGCCTGAAGTAGATGCTGAGCTTGCAGCAAGTTGAATTCTTCACTGCAAAAAATGTTTTGTAGTAAGGTTACCACACTCATAACTTAACCATAGGCTGTTACTGCTAGTGAAACCGGGCTAGGTGCGAGCTCTGCTGGCACCAGTGGGCTAAGTACAAGTGCTGCTGCTTCGAGTGAGCTTGAATAAAATCGCTCTGGTAAGAGTGAGCTGATGACGAGTGTTGATGATGAGATTGGGCGGGGTTTGAGTGGTCCTGCTACAAGTGTGCTTAGAAGCATTAGCACATGAACATACAGGCTGGAAACAAGTGGCTCTGTACCTAGTAGGAGCAGCAGGAGCGATTTCGGGATGATTGGGTCTGTACACCCATTTGTGTCAGCATTCATCTTAAGAAATGCGCAAATTCCTATCTGTTATGTTAAGCATATTCGTTTACTTAATTTATAACCTTATGACATATCGAATCTTTATAATGATAGTATTTAAATCACGTCAGATGTAGACGATTCCCGTATCCATACTAGTAAGAGCCCATGTTGAAGATGTCGGTTTACTAATTTCTTAAACTAATGACAAAGGGGATCTCTAAAATGATAATGTTTCGATAACGTCATTTATGAACGATCCCTGTATGCATATTAGTAGGATCCCATGTTAAATATATCCGATAGTAACGCGGCCCGTCCTACGGACGGAATGTAACAGCATTTATATATTATATATAACCAAAAAAAACAAGGGCTAAAGCCCTTGTTTTTTGGTAGCCTTAACAGTAATATGGGGTATTACTCTTTAATGCTAAAATCGGTATGCAGTGGACGGCGTGGAGCGAGTGTAATTTTATTTCATCATTATTTTGAACTGTATCTTTTGGTGACCAATAGTGGTAGTATGTGCAATTACCATTTGTAAATTCCAATGTTTGAATTTCCCGCTTAAGTTGTAAAAATAGTGTTAAATGAAGATTTCGACCGGTTACTCAATGAAAATAAACTAACTTGATATATTATTCGAACGGTAACAATTTGGCAAATGTAAATAACTTAGTGTGCACGCACGATTGTTATTAGTTTTTAAATGGTTTCGAAATAACATAATTGCAAATTAAAAAATTTTAACGAATTGTGTCGAGTGATATATCATTGGAAAGCTCTTCAAAAATAAGCAGGGACCTTTTTTTTCGTTTTTTGATTGTGACCCATGCAACACATTTTTGGCGGCATTTAAAAATTAAAAGACCGTTATTTTGAAAACGTTTTGTTATAATGGAGGCCCGTTCCTAAATTTGAATTCTACTGGCGATTAGCTTTCCAATGATATATGGCTCGATGAAATTGGTCCAGTATTGCAGAATTTTCAAAAATCCGGTAAATTATGTAGATAGGTAGGAAAAAATTCTTCATTTTGCGTTGTTTCTTTAAACATACAGTCAGTATTAACTACCAATGTCACAAAATTGTAATACACCTAATACAGAATTTAATTCCTCATCGAACAGTATATTGCAGGTTGGTGTCGCTATGTTAGCTTTTAAAAAATTGACAATTACATTTGGCAAGGTATTGAAATTGATATTGGTTGGTCTGACATCATTTCCTTGCACCCGGCTTCGTGGCTTAGGGGAGCTTGCTGTGTCCTAAATAATCCTCGGCTAATTCTTTTTTGAATGCGTCGGGGGAACCGCAGCCGGTAGTCAGTTTAGACCCTCTCGCATGAGAATGGTACAGTGGTAATACTTGGCTTGGGGAGGGGAGTTTGAGAGTTGTATGAATATTCAAGGTAAATGAGTTTGCTTTCGTTTATCTGCATCAGTTTAATACTGATGGCGACAGAGGCGATAGCAATAATAGACGACATGAGTCTGCTCAATGCCAAGCGTGAGCATGAACATAATAAGACAACTCAATATATCTTTTCAATCCATTCTGTAAGTAGCTGCTGTTACTTTCCCTCGTGGAGGATTGGAGGGCTAACTGGCGGGGTATGCAAGCGGGCGTAAGTATTTCATTTAGCCAGAGAGTGATGACCTCTGCCTACTTGTTCGATACCCACTCGCTCCTCCTCGCCCAAGAGCAATCTTGGGCGGAAAGTTGAAATAGCTCCTGAATAAGGATACTAAATAAATTATCGCAAAGTGGTCCGCAGCTAGTAGCGACTTATCCAAATACTACAAGTGTAGGTAATGAAAGTAAAGTAAAATACGATGCGAAGCCCAATGCGATTTAGTATAATATTACTTCGCGGGATCTTCAAATCACACAGTAAAGTTGAGTGGGATATAACCTCAGGTTGAAAACCTCTAAACTCATACATACATACATCATTTCCTTGTTAAGAATGCAAAACCTATCTCATTTAAAGTAATTTTACGGTACATAGGAGATATATAAAGTAAAAGAGAGGGACAGCGGACAGAAACGGCGGACAGAAACGGACAGAAACGGACACCGTTATTTGAATTTTATTATTATGTAGATTACCTAATTCTTGAACGAATGACAAAGGGATCTCCAAAGTAGTAATGTTTAAATAACGTCATTTATGAACGATCCCTGTGTGCATATTAGTAAGACCCTATGTTAAATATATCCAATTACTTAAATCTTGAACTAATGACAAAGGGGATCTCTAAAGTGGTAATTTTTATTTAACGTCATTTATGGACGATTCCCGTTTGCACATTAGTAAGATCCCATGTTAAAGATATCCGATTACTCAATTCTTGAACTAATCACAAAGGGGATCTCTAAAGTGGTGATTTTTAAATAACGTCATTTATAGACGATTCCCGTGTGCATATTAGTAAGTTCCCGTGGTAAATATATTCGATTACTCAATTCTTGTAATAATGACAAAGGGGATCTCTAAAATGGTAATGTTTAAATCCCCGTATTAATATTAGTAAGATACCAATTTACATACCCTAAACTTGAATAACGTCATTTGTGTCTGGCCCCTAAACGACGTTATCCTTGTCTAAAATTTTCCATGTGTATTTTTAATGGCGAAACTTGACAAGCTCTCAGCTCAGTATGTACCTCCAATGTATTGCCAGCCTTTTTTTAATCTTGAAACATTGATTTTATTCTTGGTCAGTTTAGATGCTATCTGCTAACAAACTATTACTTCAATGATAACCAAAAACTATACAGCACTTTTCCCTCGCATTTGTGGGCGATTTAAAGTTGTTTGACTTATATTGCTTCTAAAATGCGACCTGTAGCGGAGTTGCTACAAACGGACAGACACACAGACAGACAGACGGACACCAAAACCATATTATAAGATGCTGCTGAAGCTCAGCACCTAAAAACCATATTATAAGATGCTGCTAAAGCTAAGCATCTAAAAACCCACTTAACTGGATTTTCTGTAGCTAACATTAATATTTATATCTTATCAGCTAAAATCTGCAGTAGGTAAACTTGGCTTTCATTATTAAGGAATAATTATATTCCGAATCGGATCTCGACCATATTAGTTAACAATATTCGTGTTCCAAATAGGATTGCATTAATATGAAATATTCAGATTCAAGGGACTTAATGATTAGTAAAACGCTAGATTTAAATACTTTATTTGGATTTTATTACTAAGGAATAATCAGATTTCAATTTTGATTTCATTAGTAGGAAATATTTGTATTTAAATTACTTCATTTTTATGAAAGAGTCACATCTAGATTCTTATTTAAATTTCCTTACTAAGCAATAATACAATTCCAATTTATATTTTGATTACATTACTAAGAAAAATTTATTTTCAAAATAGAATTGCAGTTATGGGAGCTATTTATATTTAGATTAAAGAAACGTTATAAGACAAACACCACTTTCAGATACTAATTTGGATCTTATTACCAATAAATTCAAGTCTGATTCAGATTTCAAATTCATCGCTAAGAAATTAATAGATCCCCATTGTGGTTTGATTGTCATTAGGAAGTAATATTCTTCGGTGGCGAACCCAAATTCGTGTAAAAGCGGAAATATGAGACTCCGGGTCGTAAAGCTGCTGTCTCAAAGTCCGTGACGGTAGATTGATGCAAAACCCCTAATAATAGATTTAAAGTAGTTTCTAATATCTGAATTATGCAGAAATAAATAATAACAATTCCGCCAGTGGACTCAAAACGGAAACTAACAACTTCTATAAAATAATATATTAGATTTATTTTAACTTTAAAAAGATGAAGGTAAATTTGGTTGTATAGTTTACAATAGACGTGGTAAAAGATACAGGTGAAACGAATCAGTTTGCAAGTCGGATCCGCAAGACGGTTGGATTGAGTCTGGGATTTTTGGGTGAGTTGTGACGATGAGGGCTTGAAAGCGTGGTCATTGCACATGGCTGATGAAATAGAAAAGTCGGCATGGTCGGACCGCATAGCAAAGTCCAAAGTTTCTAGAATTAACATTTAATTAGTACCTTCTAGTCCATGTGGACTAGCAGGCAGGATCTAATATATATAAAGACTTGAGTTCAAGGATGAGGCTGGCCGGAAATGTGAAGAATGTAGAAATTAACATATTGATAAGTAACCGAGCCAGATCGAAGAATAGATTTAACATAGAATGTACGGAATAAGGAAAGTCAAGCCTTAATTGCTATTTCTTTAGAAATAGCTTACGTTAATGTGACATCGTGATCGATGTCAACGAGGAAGTAATTTTACACTATCATTATTATTGGATTCACATTAAATATGACTAAATAATGCTGGCATTTCAACTCACAAATTGTGAAGTTAGACAAACTTTAGATTTTAGGTAAAATAACCAATTAATTCATGTTAAGGTTTTGAACTTTAACTATGTATAAAATACTCAGGAAAAGTAAGGCAACCAGTAGACCTGTCGGATAGTGCTGATAACGCCCACGTTTGGTGTGGGGGCCCAATTAACTCAGTGGTATGAACGGGGTTAAATGAAACTGGTAAATGAGCTGACTGTACTTAAGGGACACCGCAGATAATTTGGGATGAAAAGAGGGTAAATGAAAAGGATTCTGGACTCCCTCAGAAGACTTGTTCTTGACTTGATCACAGATTCACGATTGTTCTTTATTCTCTCTAATTCTTACTGAATTAAACTCGGTTGACAATGATGATTACAATTTATGAATTTGGTTTTGTGGCTTCGACAAAGACTACCGCATTCTTACAATTGTCACATTATAATTTAAAGTAAAACATCTCTTTAGGATTTTTACAATATCCTTAAACTAATAGGTCTACCCAGACACATTAATTTAAATATTCTGGTACTTTACGAATTATCCTAATAATTAATTAATTAGAGAATTCCGTGATTTCTACATATGTTTAATTCTTTTACAGAATCAAAGAAAAAATATTTGGTTGCAATACAAATGAATAGGGATTGCATTCAATGTTCTGTCTATTGGAAAGGAAATAGAATGTAAACATTCTTGAACTTGACATTTGCTCACGGTCTCAGACGACTGTGACAATAACATAAACATTGACTTTTTACATACTACGCATATAGTATGTCTGCAAATAGCTCAGCTATGATGACATCTGCATTCCATATTCATCTAATGCGACTTGAAGCTAGACTCATCAATTATATTATTACTCATGCTTCACACATTCACAGATGAATGGCATGTAGAATATAATTCTTTCTTAAGCTATATACGAAGTTGTACATACAATACTTTAACTTATATATGAATACCTGTTACTACCTGTAACTACCTGTATGACTAAATATATGTAAATATTGTATGTCGCAATACTTCAGTTTAGTACCGAACGAATATTTATATTCAAAATTTGGTTCCATTGTTAGTATTTAAAGGATGTCATTATTAGGAAAACGCCACATTCAGATTCTAATTTACATTTCATCAATTTTAAATAGTAGGATTACAATTTTGATTTTATTAGTTTTTTCCGACGTAGCTAAGGTATAATATAATATACAGTAATATTTTGGATTTGTAATATTACTGTTTGCTACGTATTCAGATAAATATTATAGTTCTCATCGATTATTTCTTTGTTTAAAGCAGTACCGTATTTGGAATAATGAGTCTTCCAGCAATGCAAAGAACTCGTATATGGTAAATGAATGTCAAACGTCAAACTTTTGCCTAGCCTATAGTAAAATGTGCAGTTGTTAGCATTATAATTATCGACATTTTGGATTTAAAAATGCATTTAAATTGAAGTTGTTTATCAGCTTATGATTTTGGCATACTTCGGAAAACATCTACAAATACAAATTTTCTGTAAAGGGACATTTTTTAATATTGTTTTGTGATTTTGATACTTTTGATAAATTTTTGATAAGATTTTGAACATGCCGAAATTTTTAACATAACGATGTAGACTATGGGGTAAGCGTTTTCTTTTGCGTAACAAGGATGACTAACCCACTGCACGCGTGCAAAAGCTTGCACGCGCAAGGTTGAAAATTTGCAAGCGGAAGATCATTTCATATTATGATATTTCCTCAAAAAACATGTTTAAAATTATATTTTGTAAAAGTTCAAGCTCTCATTCTCCCAGTGTTCTCATTATTGCGTAGAATGTAATCGTAAAAAATCATAGAGCAAAGACATCGCTATCGCTCGATTTTATCACAGTTCTTCCATTTCATGCTGTGACAAACCGATGGTAAAAGCGCCTTTAATCTTTAACAGAGATAGGATACGAGAAATCAAACATTACTTGTATTACTAGTTGTCTAGCAAGTATGCTGGCTGAATTAAAGTATTACAGTTAATTAAATCTAGATATGTGAACAGACACGTTTCAAGAATTGTGATAGTTCCAATATGCAGCTATTAAAACAAACGGCAAAGCTGTCTTAATAGCAATGTCTGTCGTAAATCTAGTGTTGACCGTCATTATACTACAAATCACAAAGCTCTTACCATGCTCACACCAGTCAAACTGAGAGTTTATAAAATAAAAACTCTATAAATTTAATATTCAGTCAAAATCTTTCGTTACATATCGCAATAAAGTAAACTACCTTTCAGCTGCGCGTTTTGAAGTTGCATATAGTGTTGCCGGAAACAAAATCGGCTTAGCGATTTCCAAAAAGCGTTTACTAGTGGCAAATTATGTGTAAAATCTGCATGGCTTAAGTGTGCAGATGTGCAGATACAGTTTTTGAAGATATTTCAAATAGAAATTCATATTTAGATCAAATAAAAGACATAACTGCAAGTTAGCTGGTTGTAAAAGACCGAGTGTCTTGAATTAGTACTGCTGGTGGGGATTCGATCTTAATATTTTGGGCTTCAAATGTAGAACGATGTGCGTTGGTTGAGCCGTGAAAACGTTTTGCAACGATTTTTAGAAAGCTTGGACGAAATTAAATCGTTTCTGAATCAACAGCAGTCGAAGTTTTTAGAATAAGAAGATGTTCTGTGGTTGTTTAATCTCATGTTCTTTGCTGATTTCAGTCAGCACTTCCATAATTTAAATTTAATTTTTGAAAAATTATCATCTGTTGTTTAAGAGTCAATTACATTATTTTAAGAACGCGCTCAATTAATTTTCTGGTTAAGAAAAAACATTTCAGTTAATTTAATATGCATATCGATCTCGTTTTGAAGATTTGCAGACTGCGTTACATCATTAGATAGATATTCAGAATCTAGAATCGGAAATAGCGGATTTAGTCGCAGGTGTATCTCATGCGTCTAAATTTGACAAGCCTAATCATCAGTGAGACATAATTCAGGCTAGAAAGGATAATAGCCGTGGCGCAAAAATTATTGCTCAACGAATGGAGTTTTTTACCAGACGACGTGCAATAAAAGACTTGCTAAAGTCGCTTCTTACTGTGCTTGGTGCTTTATATACATGTGCACGCTTAGAAAAGATCTTGACACGAATGTAGTTAGGCCGTGGCAACAGGTTAAGCTGTTAACTTTGACAGGTTTAGTAGTAAATTTTGAAATTTCTGAGGGTGGGGAAAACTGTTAACCACATGCAACAAGACGGGTGTTGCGAAACCCAACACCAACCTTGTTAAATCAACACTAAACCTGTTGAAGCATTTATATTACTGTATATTTATGCTAAATTAGTAATCCATAGTTAATGTGTTGTGACAGTCCAGTGGTGAAGAAGCCAGGTTCGCATTCCAAAGGGTGTTGGTTCGAATCCAGGGGTACAAATTCAGTTTTTAGTGTTATTTTTGAATTAATAAAATCGTTCAACAAGATTAGTGTTGCGTGATCCAACACCGTTCTAATATACCAAATGTAACAGTTTTCACTGCAAATCACTAACCATAATCCTGTTGACCGTAGTTAACAGGATTCACTGTGGATGTCGGAGTAACAAGAAAGTAGTTAGAAATTAACAGTAAAGTAGTCAATTCACTCCTATTTTTCTAAGCGTGTTAACTACTCACAGAAGATATTATTGAACGTTGTATACACCTAAAGGTTACAAATTATGAGCTTCGGATGGATTTGCTATCTTAATCAATGCAAAATCACAATAGTAATTGTAATTTTTCTAAACTTGCGTCCTACGTGTAAATAGGCGCATAAAAAAGTTGTTAACTAAAATCGACTTGCACGCGAGATAATTTTTTATTTTGGATTTGCACGTCACACTTAAAAGGTTAGTCATCCCTGGGCGTAAGACATCCAACGATAGTTAGGTTGTAGGTGGATCAATTGCGATCAGGAGTGTAACGTGGCAAATCGATTTTAAATAGGAAAACGTAAGTACCTACTAACCTACTTAAGTCTTTCATGAAGGGATTTCGTTCCTGTTAGCTCTAACGTTTTCCTGTTAAAAACCTATACATTGATTCAGTTTTTATTTAAATGACCTATTAAATTTAATTCTATCAACGTTGAAAGCTGAAACCACGGTATCAAGCAGTCCACCGATAAGCTAAATAAGTGCGACTGAAAACGCGATGAATATTTATTCTTTTTATACAAAGTCAAGATAGCTGGGCAGGGCTGTCAAAACCGTTCCCGTGAGCACTTGCTCGCATGGATATGAAACTGTTAGGACAGTCTCACCCAGCTATAGATATTGATTTTGTATCCAGAGAATATTTTTCGTTTTCAGTTCAGTTATATTAGGGGGTTTGCAAGCTCTTTTGCGTCCTTCAAGGCAACAGAGGCTAGCCCTTAAAGTAAGCGGGTAAAAGATAGCCTTGCCACACAATTTAGTTAAGTATGTCACAGATGATGCAAAGCTATATCTTGTAGGTAACTTCAAAGAAGAGGTAACCCGCACAGCCTTACATAGGTTTAGAGTCCTGGTAGAAGGGGTGAAAGAAGAGCTAGAGCCCTGGTGGTCCAGTGGTGCCGAGCGAAACATACCGTCTGAAGAACGAATTTGGTGGGCAAGGGAGAAGGTTGTGTGCCCTCGAGCTCTCGGCCTTCTTCGTTGCTAACATTGAACCAGTTTATACACCACGTATATCGTTCTCGGTTTGGGAGTGAGTCAGTGATATGAGGTTACACGCGGTTGGCTCCATGGGGCCGTTTGCTGGTATTTGCTTATCTCGATCTCCTCCCAGGCCTCGTCACTATCAGAGGCAGGGATAGGGGAGGAAGGGAACAGAGGCATAAGGCAGAACATAAGTTGTACTTTCCTCATTTGTATACCTTCCTCTTGTGCAGACTATGCGTTCCTGTAGGCGACTGGGCATGGAAGAAGGGGCAGATAGGGAGATTCAGCTATCGGAACCTGGGGTCGATGGCTGTGACTGCTTATCGCATACTTCTCTCTCTCACACAGAGAAATTAACCAGATACATCTGGGGAATCTATTTGCGTTATCTGCTGAATAGAAAGGAGCATTTGTTGCATACTTAATTCTGCCCTAAGTGGGAGATGGTGCATTCAGCGCATCAGAGGAACCTGATATACTCTTTTGCTTTTCTTTATTTCCTGGCCGGACTAGCTGGTTATGGAAACTCATAGTATTAAGATAGATTAGCATTAAGTCGGAAAAATCCAAAGGCTATCCACGTGACTGTGCTTGCACAATCCACTTATTGGGTATGTCCTAGGTGAATTTCCATACAGCAAATTTTTCTAATTGGGATGGAAATGGGTCGATACCGGCCTCGTCCAATGATTATCGGGTGCGAAACTGTGAGCGTGCTCGATATGAAACCCAAAAGATACATACCGTCTGAGGCTCTCCAATACTGTTGACGGGCGTGGGTTCAATTCCCGCTGGCCTCTGATCTCTTTCTTGAGAAAGTTGATCCTAAACGCCGGGCTCTCCACATGTGTTGCGACCTATGTCATTGAGATCTTACTTGACGCTGTGTTAGTACGGGGTAAGCTAGTCACACGGGGTTTCGTGTTAGGAGATCTGATCAGTTGATTAAAAACACCACACCCCTTACGAATAAAGTTCCTTTGAAGTTAAAAATAGCAAACTTGATCTCTTTAATAACCTTCGTAACCTTCGTATGTTTGCTGTGCTGCAAGGCTTAATTGTGGCTGTTAGGACATATAACTTCATGGCAGCAGACCTCGGTCTGAGGAACAGCTAACATCGTATGAAGTTAAACAAATTTGACTCGTATGTAAATCTGATAAAACCTACACGTATTTCTGTGATGCAAGTTCAAGCAATTCAAAAAGTTAGATATTTCAATTTTTGAATATCACTACAAAACAATGCAGTTCTGACTTCTACCAACATAAGTGCAGAAGCAGGTAGAATGTGAGGAAGGTGGGAGGGCTAGGTAGTCTCGTGGTGCAATGCGGATGTACAAGAGATAGGGGTTTCGAGAATCGAATACACGTGCTTGCATGTTGTAGTGAGATTCCCTAATACGTATAATAATTTTAAACCAGTTGTTGAATTTGTACTTACTATAGTTAGGTAAAATTACGCGGAATAGACTATAGTTAGTAATACTTAATATTCTAATTTATGACAATTATAAAGTTTATAGATACATAATATGGACTTGGAATCATTCGGTCGACACAAAATAAGCATGACGAGCGACCTATAATAAATATATGTGATGAAAGTGATAGTTCAGACTCGGAGTAGAAATATTAATGTCATATTAATGTCACTTATACACAGAATTAATTATTGTTTGCACATAATAAATACAGAAGCTATTTAATTTCACCTGTAATTATTAGCAACTTCAATATTGCATCCAGCAATGTATTCGTATTCGTGTTCTGTATTCGTGGTCAAAAATTTGAATCCCATTCAAATCATTTTGTATTGGCTGATCGGTGAGATCCCTGCACCAATACACGACGTGACGGGCGGGTTCAATAAATGCATGAGACCCAATTTCCCAAATATCACTAATTTGTATCCAGACAATAGCTCTTGTGGTGGGCAACCCTGCTGTGACTTCGCTAGTGCAGACGTGGGGAATGGGGGAGGGATGGGGTGGAGGGACGCGTGGCGGTGGTGGGCAGGTGGGGAGGGAAAGAAGCGAAATACGTGAACGACCGTCAACTGAGGACGGCTCTCTGTATGCTTAGCCTGTCCACTGTTTACCACCAGCCAGCACCATCCTTCATTCCGTTCCTCTTCCATTCACCACTGAC